>NIVC01001380.1:0-132500 GCA_002269645.1 Macrostomum lignano
CTTTATGAAATCTCTTTTTGATACATTTCCGAAATTTACGACATCGTAATAAACGCTTCGTACTCGTACGCATAAGGTATAATCTTCGCTAAAACTTACAAACCAATGCATACTACTCACCCAATTATCGTAGGCACCATCATGTGAAGCCGCCTCTTTCTCTCCACACATCCAGCATAAATTTTCTTGGTCAACCGCCCTGAGGAGCAAAGTTTTCCACAATTCCAAACGGCTCAGAGCCATCTCTCTTGGTGCCGAATTGATATTTAGTGAGCTATCGGATAGTAGCAAATCAGCGAATTTACACACTAGCACTCCGCAGCTATTCCGTCCTGCTGAATCGAGTGCTTTATAGTAATAGCTGCATTTCATGCCAGCCAAAGCAGTGTCGAACGGAGCTGAGGGCAGAATAAAACACGAGCAGTATAGAACAACAAACATAATGGAATGCGTTAGTTTCCTGTCTAATCAGCAATCAGTTTAGTAAAAAATAGAGTACTAATATAAGTAATTAGTACTCGTGATAAGAGGTGACTGTTGGGTCGCGCAGGTCGTTTGGTATTGATAAAATATATTAAATAGACATTCGGCGCCAGTGATCCGCCCTAGATACGAGTATCTTAGGCAATCTGGCAATTCAACCAGTGTCGCGAATAGTAGCTAAAAAGGTAAGATCCTTGACACAATATCATGAGGCAAGGTCATGAGCGTCATGACTCGGGTACTTGATCGCGACTGACTGGCGGTCATTGTGGTGGACTGGCCAACCCTAAAATTGCCTACAATTTTTCTTAAGCGTCATAGTTTCGTACAGGCAGTACAAACCAGTGTTCTGTGCTGGGGTGGGTGTGGGTCGAGATGGGTGTACTCGTATGCATGCTTACCTGCTTGCTCCCCCCTGTAGAGCTTTATTAAAACTGGTCGTGTGCCTGGCGCTTCACTGGTGCTCATTTTTCCAATTTTTAACCCGCATCCATTTTTTGCTAATTTTTTTACCAAAGAACTTCTGTGTTGACGTCTTGATGAATAATTAAATAAATTACCGATAATTAACGATTAACGATAAATTACCGACAATCAACAAAAGATGGGAGTGAGACACAAACGACAGTTTAGAATACTTTCAAATACTTGCATTGAGACAATTTAAATACTTTGAGCACCAACTTACTTTAAGTTAGCACATATTGAAATGTTAAGTTGCTCGGATGACAAAAGAGGATCCAAAACTGCTACATTGTGCCGCTCCAGGTCCACGAACAAAAGCATAAAGTGTTGGTTGCGATATATTGTACCAATTATCGCTTTCTTTGCCTAAAACATGGGAAAGTCAATAGTTTCAATATTTAGTCAATAAGACACGATGCCATAATCGATAAACTACGGTAATGTCTGCACATCAATCATAATGCTAACATTGTGCAGCTTATCGATCAATTCAGCTGTGAATTGATCTTCCACTCCACGAAAGAGTATGTCGACTTCATAGTGCAGTAGAAAAGCCGCACCGTCATGCTGAGAAGCCACGGCAGCAAGAAGTGCATTAATAATCTGTGGGAAGGATGCATGGATTACATGGTAGCGTACTGTTTCAGAAGAGAACATATAGAAAAGAAACACAAGGATCAGCATTCGATGAGTCTTTATGCAACGCGTTTCGAACCATTATCAATCAAGTTAAATAGAAAACTGCAATAAGACTCAGTGGAAAGGCATTGTACGCAAAAACCGGACTGGATTGATCTGATGCGCACCATGCCTTTCCACCCTAACTTGTGCACCCAGTTTTGTATACGAGTACTAAACTTTGACTCCTTCGTCAACTGTAATAATTTTCTTTTCCTTGTCAACTGTTTTTTAACAAGTTCTTTTCTTCTGTTTTCAATTAATAAATAATTGAGACCTGACGATGTCCATAGTGTATGAAATGCATCGACTATAGAATCTCTTTGCAGAAGTGACAAGTCAGGTAGAAAAATCTGCTAACTACATATTGATGACATCATAGTATGGGGAAAGACTCGGGAAGAGCACGACCAAGCAGTCCGAAATCTTTTGGAGCAATGCAGAAAAAAGAACCTGACTCTGAACAGGCAAAAGACGAGCATTGGCAAAACTGAGCTTCGATTTCTTGGACACATACTAACTGACAAAGGTGTGAAAGTAGATCCACAAAAAGTAAACAGCATCAAAGAAATGCCGCACCCAAACAGTTTCGAACGGGTCCATGAGAATTGCCCGCAGACTAACCGCCCGCCGAGATTTGCCCGCAGGAGATTTGCCCGTGGAGATTTGCCCGCCGAGCTTTTCCCGCGGAGATTTGCCCGCAGTGCATTTTGCCCGTGAGCGAATTGCCCGTGGAGATTTGCCCGCCGAAAATTGCCCGCCGAGATTTGCCCGCAGTGCCCACCAGCGAGCGAGCGAGTTGCCCTTAATTTGCCCGCGAGCGAGTTGCCCGCCGAGTTTTTTCCCGCCGAGGTTTGCCCGCAATGCTTTTTTCCTGCAGCGCATTTGGCAGCTAGATTCTGTCTGTATTGCCCCCCCCCAAAAAAATATGCATTTAATATGCAGTTACTATCAAAACGTTTTGATCGTGTAAATCTCTTTATTGAGATTAACACGTACTAAGCATTGGGAAGGCAATGCAGACAAAATCTGCCGCGTCGCTAAATGCGCTGCAGGAAAAAAGCACTGCGGGCAAACCTCGGCGGGAAAAAACTCGGCGGGCAACTCGCTCGCGGGCAAAATGCACTGCGGGCAAATCCCCGCGGGAAAAGCTCGGCGGGCAAATCTCCACGGGCAAATCCCCCGCGGGCAAATCTCGGCGGGCAATCTGTCTGCGGGCATTTCTCGTGCTCCCGTTTCGAACAGCGTGCTGAAAAGCAAGCGCAGCTCCAACGGTTTATTGGTAGTGCAAATTACTTGTCAAGATTCATAGTGAATTTTTCGGTACTGACAAGTCCTTGAGAGAAAGAATCATGAAGAAAGAATCCGAATGGGTGTGGACCAATGACCAACAGAAGGTACGCAAGCCTGCGGCGTCCATTGTGCCGGCGGCCCCCCTTGATGTCTCCGCAGCCTGCGAGTCTGCCGCCATCCTGCCGCTGCCCGAAGGAGGCAACTATCGACCTCTCGCAACAGCAGAGTTGCCTGAGACCCCGGCAGCAGAGACGGGCGTTGCTGATGCTGGTCCTGAAGCAGCTACCGAGGAGTGGACGGTGCCGCGGAGATCGGCCAGGCTGCGATTCAAGCCGGAGAGGCTGACCTACAATTGACTGATTGCAACTGATGATCGCTTGTTTTGCTTTTTTTGATGACACCTTCCGTGATCAAGATCTTAGTGGGAAGGGGTGTGATGACGTACAGTGTAGTGTGGTGTGAGAGGGGGTTGGGGGAAGTGGGGTAGGAATGTTCATTATCGCGATGCGTCACCCATTGCTTGCTTGCTGTTCCTTCCTTCCTTTCCTTTTCCCCTTTTGGTTTGCGTACATGTATGAGAGACCCTCGAGGGTCTTTGTTGCTTGCGTACGGTGCTCGCTAAATATATAGAAGCGACTGGCTCTTCCGGAGCCTCAATCTTACTTCTGCAGTAAACACGGTCTACAAAATAAAGCTTACTTTCTTTGAAATAATTCACAGAACTGATTGTCAATTGAGCATATCAAAAGGATTTAAGAATTGAGCTGTAATTAAAAGACTTTAAAGGACACAAGACCAACACCAACTTACCGTGACACTGATCCAACTGCGCTCGCTAAGAAGAGAATCGCGATCGAAGCGCCTGATACAGAATTTTCCATACTTTTCTTGGGTTGAGAAACAAGGCACGAGCTCTTCCTTAGTAAAATTTTCATCTCTGTTTTTTTTGGATTTTGCACTGGCAGTAGGAAGAATTTTGAGGCGTTTTGAGTCACTGGTGATGAATTTTCTTGACGTAGCGGGACACTTAGAATTTTCTTTTTTGTCCATAAAATGAAAAAGTTGATTGATGCTCGTCGAAACTAAAGGGTTTTTAGTGCTCTTTAACTCGACAGAAGTCTGTCTGCGATTGACCTGTGCACTGTTGGCCATCCTACGTTTAGGTTGCGCCCTCTTGCCCACTCTCGTTTTTAGCTGCGTGCTCTCTGTCGTCCTTGGATTGAATTGCGCGCTCTCAGCCATCCTCCGCTTCGGCTGTGCACTCTCAGCCATCCTCCGCTTCGACTGCGCACTCTCAGCCATCCTCCGCTTCGACTGCGCACTCTCAGCCATCCTCCGCTTCGGCTGTGCACTCTCAGCCATCCTCCGCTTCGACTGCGCACTCTCAGCCATCCTCCGCTTCGGCTGCGGACTCTCAGCCATCCTCCGCTTCGGCTGCGCACTCTCAGCCATCCTCCGCTTCGGCTGCGGACTCTCAGCCATCCTCCGCTTCGGCTGCGCACTCTCAGCCATCCTCCGCTTCGGCTGCGGACTCTCAGCCATCCTCCGCTTCGGCTGCGCACTCTCAGCCATCCTCCGCTTCGGCTGCGGACTCTCAGCCATCCTCCGCTTCGGCTGCGCACTCTCAGCCATCCTCCGCTTCGGCTGCGGACTCTCAGCCATCCTCCGCTTCGGCTGCGCACTCTCAGCCATCCTCCGCTTCGGCTGCGGACTCTCAGCCATCCTCCGCTTCGGCTGCGCACTCTCAGCCATCCTCCGCTTCGGCTGCGGACTCTCAGCCATCCTCCGCTTCGGCTGCGCACTCTCAGCCATCCTCCGCTTTGACTGCGGACTCTCAGCGATCATTCGTTTTGGCTTCGAACTCTCGGCCATCATCCGTTTCGACTGCGCACCTCGGCCAGCTTCAGTTTGATTGGGCACTCTCGGCCATTCTCAGTTGTGGCTGCGCACTCTCGGCCATTCTCAGTTGTGGCTGCGCACTCTCGGCCAATCTCAGTTGTGGCTGCGCACTCTCGGCCAATCTCAGTTGTGGCTGTGCACTCTTGGCCAATCTCAGTTATGGCTGCGCACTCTTGGCCAATCTCAGTTGTGGCTGTGCACTCTTGGCCAATCTCAGTTGTGGCTGCGCACTCTTGGCCAATCTCAGTTATGGCTGCGCACTCTTGGCCAATCTCAGTTGTGGCTGTGCACTCTTGGCCAATCTCAGTTATGGCTGCGCACTCTTTGCCAATCTCAGTTGTGGCTGCGCACTCTCGGCCAATCTCAGTTGTGGCTGCGCACTCTCGGCCAATCTCAGTTGTGGCTGCGCACTCTCGGCCAATCTCAGTTGTGGCTGCGCACTCTCGGCCAATCTCAGTTGTGGCTGCGCACTCTTGGCCAATCTCAGTTGTGGCTGCGCACTCTCGGCCAATCTCAGTTTTGGCGCAGTCTCGGCGTATGAAAACGCAACCTCTGTAGACGGATTTGATCTCTTCGCCGCAGTTATCTGCCTTAACAGTAATAAAAGTATTCTTGGAAAGAGTGGCAGGCGGACTTAGTGCACACGTTGGAGTTTCAGATTTCGGAGCAAATCGGTGCTCTGATTTTCTTGCAGGACGCAGTTGGCTGCACTTAAACGGTAGCTTTGAGGCAATTTTCCCGCCTAAGTAAGAGGGTTTTGAAACTCTGGAGGCCCAAGGGTCCCCTTTGGGAACGTGAGGTGCCTCTTCATTTACCTTGCGACGTCTTGGTCGCCGAGGTGGAAGAACAGTCTGCTGATTCTTTTTGACTCGACTAATGCGCTCTAGTACACATTCGAGTTGTGCCCGTAGAAAGTTTCCAATCAACAAACGCGTGCCACTTTTACGACGCACTCTAGCTTTTACCCAACGAAACCAGGATTCAACAGGTGCGTTCGTTAGGTGCGTGCTAATAGGCGTTCCTTTGAAAACACACACGCTCCAAATCGGCAGAAGCGGTAGATAAAGTTTAAAGACTTTTTGCATAGCCTCTAGAGAAAAGTTAGGATTCAACTCTTTTGCCTCGGTATTGATTGGCTCAGGAACACCGAAAATTCCTGAAAAGGGTGAACTTGATCGTAGTGTTGTAGCAGCTTCCGAATCTGGAGGATCAACTGAAATTCCTGATTGATTTTCCTCTTCAGGATCCGGCATTTCATTCACAAATTCATGACAGCTAGATGGCAAGGAAGCTTGTACTGATGAAGCACTTCGAAAGCGTCTTGCACAACGGACGTTACATACTGGCTGCAAAATAGACGAAGCATGGTCTCCCAGACCGACTTCGCTGTTTCTAAACTATCAGCAGTAATAAGATTGGCAAAAAAGATAAGAAAGTTTTTTTTCGTTTCTCTGTTTTTGATAGCGATCGTCATTGCAACACGATGCATTAGATGCGAACTGCAAATGAATACAAGTGGGTACGATGGAGGTTTAACGTCCCATGAGGTTAGTCGCTTGAATTGCTTTCTTAAATACGTTCCTAGATCCATTATGGCAGCAGCACGAAGAACGCCATGGAGAAAGACCCAGCTGAAGTCGATAACATAAATACGCGGGCCAACCTTTGACACTTCCCAAACACCTCGGTCTTGAAACCGGGCAAAATTGAGCAGAAAGGATTCAATCCACGCGGATATATCTTCGGTCTTCGTGGACTCCAATACCGCCTCTGCTATTGGCGTTGCCACAACAGATTCAGATTCAGAACTAACAACTGCGCTGCAGAGCAGCACATTTTCAGGTATAAGTTCCGATTTTCGTACGAGCCCACCAGTTGCGTCGATGTGGACTGGAGCGTAGGGATTCCTGGCAAGTAATTGGCGCAAAAGAAATTGTTGTTCCGCGCAATAAATAACGACTCCAAATGGAGCCGTACTGATACGCTGAATAAATCCAGATACAGCGTCTTCCGATACTAGCGATATTTTCCAATCTAACATTTGCTTGCGCAAATCTTCGTGCTCGTTTTGGCTTCTTCTAGAAGCATTCTGAATACGACTACATGCTTGTCGCACTGACGCTAAGGAACATATTTTACCTGACTTAAAATGCTGCAGGCTTCCCTCGTAAATTTCAGTCGGTCTTGCGTCTTTGCATGCCGCCTTACTCGCGACAAATTCTCGACACTCTTGTGAACCATGCTCCCACAGATGGCGGACATTGTCGTTTGGAAGAATCACTCTGTGGCCGCTGTGCTCGTTTTTCTTTTGCAACCTTAAGTTAACACTGTCAATCAGAGGCAAATCTGCCATCGACAACGTAATAACTGTCTTGCAGCCTGCTGATTCAGCGCAAACTAGTCGTAATAAATAACTGTTGCTGCCCTTCCTACGAAGACTTGTTCGAATGATCTCTTTGTTAACATGAAATATTCCGAATTCATTTATTTCTCGCAACTGAGGAAATACGACTTCGTGAAGCCATCTGCGATCGAGTTGACCAGTTTCTTTACAAAAATATGTAGAAAATACGGCAGCAGTAATTGCGATTGTGACTTCTTGATCCTGAAAAAGGGCTTTCATAGTAAAATTCGTAATATGATATCGTCTAGGCAAAGATACCGACGATTAAGTTCATTAAATAATACTTTAAAAAATTTAAACCTGAATGTAAAATGACACTAAAACCTGCTCAGGAAGATTTTAGTCTCCTTAGAATTTAGTTATCACTTGTGTGATTACCTTGGCAGTGTCGTAGGGTTGTTTAAAAAGATTTGGCAGCCCCATTACCCTCTATTCAGGTAGATACAATTATCTTTCTTAAATGCCTACTTCATCCATAATGGCTAATCCTTCGTCTTAAAATAATAATTTGTTTGATTCTCGAATATTTGGGTATTGCCTTAAGCTGCAGGGAATTGCAGGGAATCCTCATTAAGCTCCATTAAGGGGATTGCTGAGATGTCAGGCTTATGGGGGGATTGCTGACATACATACGCAACCTCTGAAATTACACTGGCCGTGTGACTTAGTTTTCTATCAAAAAATGCGACGTACCCATGAAAGAAAGCTAAGAAAATAAACGTACTTTTAGGTAAACAGCAGGAGTAACTATCACCTTATTTTTAAGGCTAAATGCCTCGCCAGCTAGTTTTTTTACATAGTCTGTGCAGATTGTTTTAACAGCTAATCACTATGCCCTCTAGTGGCGGCCTGTGAGACAATTTGTAAATTGTCTTAATACACTGTAGTGAGCATACACAGTACTACACAAGTCATGATTCTTGAATGCCTAGAAGTAAAAGTGAGGTGAATACAGTATGATACAATTCACAACGTATTCACCAATAGCTCAAGAATAATTCCACTTGCTAGATGATTTGGCATGGAAGATGAGAGTCCTGATTTAGATGGCTCATCAGATGCAGGATACGAATCCAGTAGAATAGTAGAATCCAGTATAATAATAATTCCAAGTCTGCTTTACAATGATCCTAGGTCTAGTTTTCAATGGTTTTAAGTTGTTAAAAATCCCACTTATGGTTTTCAATTAGATAAAGTTAGGTTTACCCACATATACCATAGTTAATTAGACTGTGCAATACAATACAACTAACTCATTTTTGTATTAAAATCACTGTATATGCCTTTCCAAGAGAAAGAGAGATAGTGTTTTCAGAGCTTTTTAGAAGTTTGCATATATTTGAAGTGCAGACTTTTCCATCTCTATAGAATTACTGGCTAGCATTTCCATTTAATACAATTTCAAGTATAAGATTAAATTCATAAGCTAAAAAGATCTATTTAAGTTAGAGAAGCACTATGCAACTCACTGCTAGTTTTCTAGAATTCTTCTAGTTAGCAACCTTGTTTGGCCTCTGGTATAATAGGTGAATAATCTAGCTTTTATGTTTTTTCTTTATAAAATGGAGCAATCCCTTTGAAAGATGTCAATAATAATACTATATTGCAAAAATTTGATTGAATGATTCAAGTCAGAAGAAAATCTATTCATGTGTTCTTTTTCTTATTAATTTCCACCGTGGCTACATTGGCTTAACCTTCAGTCTATAAAAGTTTTACTTTAAGGCTGGAAGTGCTTTTTATTCTAGGCTAGAATATTTTTCTTCACTAATTCTTCTCTTCTCTCTCGTCTGCTCTTTCATCTCTTCTTTTTTTTCTTTTATTTTTTCTCTCTTATCTCTTCTCGTTTCTATCTGCTCTGCACTTTCTCTCTCTCTCTCTCTCCCTCTCTCTCTCCTCTCCAATCTCTCTTCTCCTCTCTACTCACTCCCCTCTTCATTCTCCTATTTCCTCTTCTCTCTTCCTGTCTCTCCTCTCTCCTCTAGTCTCTGTAATCTCTTCTCTCTTATCTCTCCTTTGTTCTCTGTACTCTCCCATCTCTTGTCTGTTCATCTGCTTTCTTATCTGTCATCTTTACTCTCTTATACGTTCACTCACTTATCTCCTCTGTATTCTTCTCTTTCACCTGTTCTGACTCCTCTCTTTCCTCTGTTATCTTCTTTCTGCTTTCTCATCTCTACTCTCTTCTCACTCTTCTCTACTCTCTCTCATCGATCCTCTGTCTCATCTCTCCCCTCTTCTTACCTTTACTCTTTCCTCTCCCTCCTTTCTCCCCTCCTCCTCCCTTCTTCTCTGCTCTCTCCTCCCCACTTGTCTCTCCTCTTATATTCAATGTTTTCTCATATCCCCCTCTTGCCTTTCATCTCTTCTATTCCTTCTATTCCGTCTATTCCTTCTCCTTTCCACTCTTATCTGGCCTGCACATAAGCTGGATACTGGATTCTTTATCTGGCTTTTGAAGTAAAAGTCTGCCCATTCGCCATTCCTGCTTGGAAAGCCAGTTTGTGAGACGTAGTACTCTCATGGCTGTTCTCATACTTTGATCATGTCATCTTTCTTGCCAATTTGCAGTCCTGAAAAGAATTGTGTATTTTCAGCTCCATTGCAGTCTGCATCAGTCTAACAACCAAGGAAATATGCATTTTTAGGACATTTAAAATTTAAAGTACTTTGAGGAGAAACCTAAAATTTCCATGGTGTGACTAATTTAATAGGGTTGTATTGCATTGCATTGCCTTTTCATAAATCTTTCGCTTATACAAACCATGCTGGATTCCCTTGATTTGCCATCCACTGTTAAACTGCTGCAGAGTTTGCCAATACATAGGACAGTGGTTAGAATTTCTCACTAAACTGTCATGGCTAAACGTAGCCTCTCCACACGCGGGGGTACAGAGAAGGCTATTAAAAAGTTATTCCAAAACACTGTACATTTGCTATGTACATTGAGCCCTATCGCCTGACCCTTTGTCTGGGCTGGGGGAATGAGTGAGTGAGTGGAACAAACAACAGAAAAAGCAGACAGACTTCACATGCCTACAGTTTCTGTTCTGATTGAGATACAGAGTTGAGACTTTACAATTAGACAGAGAATGAGTCAATAAAGAATTGTGTCAAATTTGAAGTCAATTGCTTCATGTGGAGCAAACTTATGGCAGCCAAAAGTTAGTCAATTTTGAAACCCCTTTTACACATCTGGGCCCAGATCAGGATCGGGAAAGAGAGGCAGGTGGGCGGAGGTTGGGGTGGTTGCTACACTGAAAAAAACAGCCTAACTTTAAAAGTGCACAGCGCCGTTTAGGATTAACTTTAAGACTCAAAATTTTACACAATTGTGTCAAAATAGTTGAAGATTGAGTGTGTCCAATTTGAAGAGAATCGGTGGAAGTAGAGTGGTGCTATAGAGGATTTAGTGAAAAAATTGCGCATTTTGAGCAGTTTTTTGCACTTTAAGGTGGGAAGACTCAAATTTAGGAAATTTTAAGGTAGTCTATAAGGTAGTGAATTTAGGGTGGGTGCAAAATTTGGTGTAATTTGGTTGAGCGGTTTGGGAGTCTATACAGCGAAGTAATTTGTACACAGACAGACACACAGAGTTTTGATTTTTATAGTTGGAGATTATCTTATATATTTACCTTGCATTAAAATTCTTTTAGCAATTAACTGCTTATGCCATAGCTTACAAATAGACAATAGAAATCTATATCTTTTATTGTTTTTGCCTAAAGGTTTTTGCAAACTTTGTAAAGAACTTTTTAGTTAGATTAATTTCTTTTTAGTTTACTTTACTTTTCTATTTTGCCAAAATTACTTTTCTATTTAGCCAAAACAATTTTCTATTTAATCTTACTTTTAAGGCTATACCATTTTGTTTTATATTATGATACTTTCTTTTTAGAATAAGATATTTTTAAACTATGTATAAATGTTTTCTTTTTACTAGAATTATTTTCTTTTTGCTATAATATACAATTTTCTATCAAGTTAGAATTGCTTATTCTTTCTATCCATAAATTTTTTCTTTAAAGGTAATTACAAGTGTAATAGGCTTTGATTTTAGTAAGTAGTTTTACATTTCTTAGAGACATATAAATTCAAACGCTATTGTTATACTACGCGAATATTTCATATATTTTGCATATTTTCTATATTTTTTGTATAATATTTTGTTTGAAACAATAAGAAGTTTTTACTATAAATAGAGGCCACTTGGGAGCCTGGCAAAGTAACTTCTGTTCCTGAACAACTTTAATACTCTCATTTGAGAAGAAATCAGCCTTGGGCTCATATTTGCTCGTGTTACTTATTTCGAGTAGTGGATAGTAGTTTAGGAGTTGCCCCAAGATTGGGAGTCCAGTCTGTTTTCAGAGAACGAGAAATCCTAAACTTAGGAGTCTAGTAACCCGCCTTTAGGAGGCAGAGATCCTACCACAGGGTAGAGAAATCCAGGCTTAGAGTCTGAGAAACCCACCTCAGGGCAGAATACCCAGCAAAGTGCGCTGTAACCCTCTGATCCCGGGAATGCCTAGGACTAAGAATAATATCTTTAGAGTATAGGAATAGGATAGACAATGCCTAAAAGACCACTCAGGCCAGAAAGTACAATAGAGGTATAGATGCTACCAATAAAAGTACATATGCTACCAATAGAAATATATGCGCTACTAGTAGCAAGACAATTAATAATCAGTAGAATTGTTAAGGAGAAATAGCTCTATTACAACTTTGGTGGCAGCTAGTACGGCTAGCAAAAGAATAATTGAGAGCCCTGGGACACAATTTGACTTGAAAATTTTTTTTGTTGATACAAAACATATATAACACCATGTATTAAATTTATATATGATCTATATTTTTCTACCTAATTTTCTAAGATAAAAACAAAAACTTTGTCATCCTAATATTACTTTTTATTGAATTTTATATTATATGCACATATATTATGTGTTTATATTATACACATATTTACTTTTTGTTAACTACATTAGATAGCTATGCTTATAGCTAGTTTTTATCTAAAAAAACTAAGTTACTAGTTAGATAATTGAAAAAAAGAAAAAAACTAGGCCTATGTATCTTTTTTTATATAGGCCTTTAGCCTGGTGGGCCTAAAATGGAATAGGTAAGTCAACTAGACTAGATATACTATATGCTATGCAACAAACTTGCTAGAGCACAGGGGCCTATATATAAGTCAGGACTAGAATACTATAGTCATAGAGTATACTAGAGAGTATAATAGAGTATAATAGAGAATTAGAATTGCCAAGCAAACAATGTAAAGCATCTGCATAAAGAAGAGAAAATAACTGCTGCACCTATTTTTTGCTTAAAATATTAAGCTAGTTAATTAGTAAACAAATGTCAAAGGCAACTTTATTAGCTAAATAGCGATAAAAATAATTTTATTAATGCTAGGCCTACACTAGCCTTAATAATGAATCTCTTGAGGTCTACCAAAAAGTAGTGATAATAAAAAGACGATTTAAGTAAGATTGCAGCATAAAAATGAGCATTTCATATTGGCCTACACAAAAGAAGAAATCGCTGCATGATATTCAATGCACATTGTGAGGAAAATCGAAACTATTTTGTTTTTTTACATGTGTTTCATATAAAAATATCGGTCGGAATATCGATAGGAATATCGATCGGAATATCGGTCGGTAAATGTTATACACGTGAAAAGTCCGAATCTAAGAAAACTTACCACAGACAAACAAAACTTAATAGCGCAGTAAAAACAAAAGCAAAGTTGTATAAATCATATGATTAGAAAGGCTTTTTCACTAAAAGGTTTATACTTATTATACTTTGTTTTAGTGTACAAAAAATAAACTAAGAAGTTGAGAATGAGATCGAGTTTCACTCCCCTCTTTGATCTACTTTCTATACTCTACTCTCCTCTCTAGACTTTTACTCTACTCTCTACGAGTATCTCTCCTATTTCTCCTTATTTCTCCTTCTCTTGGTTCTCCCCTATCTTATTCTTTCCCCGCTTAACCCTCCCATGCAGATCCCAGATCTGCCAATTGACCCTAGCTGGCTGACCCACACGCCACACTCCCAGATCCTCTGCCTGACTCAAATGCCACACTCCCAGATCCTCTGCCTGGTCCTCTCCGCCAGTCTCCCAGATCCCCTGGCTGATAACCTCTCTAACAGCTAGGAAAACGCGTGTCGAGCCCAATTCAAAAAGAGCTGAATTCTGTTTCTGTGAAAGAAGACATGCAAGAAAACAATAGCGGAACTGCACAATGCAGATCAACAATGGAGCTTCTATCTAAACAGCTAATGAGCTGGAACCATGCTGCCTGTTTGTCTGGCAGCTGGAAATGAATTCAAAGCATCGCAGCTTCAAAACGCCTCGTGGATGAGCAATTTTTTATAATAGCTGCAAAAATCTCCACAGCATCGTCAGTGGCGCAAGCATTTCTTTGCAGAAATTTACAAGCGCGACAGAGCAGAAAAAGTGAAATGAAACAACCGGTCCCAGTTTGGAAGCCTTTGTCGGGGGCTTCAATGCGACACATTCGGCATTCAGAAGATTCGCAGTGAAAAGCTTTCAGTTAAAGCAGGCATCGCATTCATTAGTGTGTATAAATACAAGTCAGTTTAGCTGGGGAAAACTCTTTTGCGAGGTGCGAACCCAGCTCATAAGATCTACATATTGCTATTCTCTCGACATTGACACCCAATAGAGCTCTGAGAGTCGTCAATAAAGTCCCAGAATGAGTCCCAACAACCTGCGGCTTACCTGTTGGGTGTTTGCAATCGCCTTAGCTGTGATTGCTGAGTCAGCTGACTCTTCTAATTCCCTCTCGAAATGGAAGCTGCAGTCTGGTGACATCTCCGAGTACAGGGTTCTGCGAGTGCTCAAGAGTGACAGCAAGATCGACTGTCTGAGCAGAGCCGAAGCTGCTCACGCTGTCTCATTCAGCGCTGAGTCGGGTGACTGCACCCTGCTGGTGTGCCACCGAGGCAGCAAGGACGCCTGCCGAAAGTGCCGGCACGAGGGAGACCCTGGCCTGGTGAAGCTGTGGGTGAGTAGCACAGCTCAGTGATCAGGATACTGCCGAGTTGTAACAGAGCTCTCATGCGAAACTTCATCTCTTGTTAATTTCAGTTCAAGGAGCCGTTGAGCTGCTGGACGACGTTCCAGCACAGAGTCGACGGCTCCGTCAGCTTCAACCGGAACTGGGGGGACTACGTGAACGGATTTGGTCAGGGCGAGAGACTCAACTACTGGATGGGACTGGAGCAGCTCCACCAGCTCACCGCCACTGGAGTGTGGAGAGTCCGTTGGGAGTTCAGCGACTGGAACGGCACCTGGTACTGGGCTGAGAATGCTCCGTTCTCTGTTGGCCCAGGGACTGATAAGTACAGGTGCTCGATGGGACCGCTGGATGTGAGCAGGTCGAGTGTCGGACAGCGAACCGAAGCAGAATATTTGCCTAATAACCAACAATTCAGCACACACGAATATGACAATGACCTGAAAATTACTGGCAGCTGCGCTGCTGAGAAGTCAGCCGGCTGGTGGTATGGATATTGCGCGGCCATCAACCCGAACGGAGTCTACAAGATGTACTCGGACACCAAAGAAGATGCCATATACTACTACCTGTACGACTCGGGAACCGTGCTGACACTCAACGTGACTATGAAAACTTTCGAGCTTCTCATTTTTAAGGAATAAATTCTCTGGAACTTCACTTCGAGCAGCTGCTCAACTGGTCAGCTACATCGGCTGATGCTCGTGGATTAGCCGACCTGAGAAAATTTTACTAAACAACACTATCTTTTAAATTCTGTTACATTGTTTTAAGCTCTTATTTTTGTGGGACAATTTTGTCAGATCCAGTGGCGATGAGCCGGTCCAATTTCCGTTTATTAAACATCACTATAAATACAAGCCAAACCAATCAGCTCACTTAAACTGCATTCAGATGCATTCAGATTATGTGAACTTCGATTTGATTTTTAAAGGACTGACGGCCAACTGCTCAAGCAATTCTGCTTTCCGAATATTCAATTCGAAATTGGTACCCAAGCGATGCTGACGAAAGAGAGCATCGGCGCACATTCTCGGTAGTGTCCCACATAGAATGAGAACAGCATTGTTCGAATATAAATATTCAAATCAACGCTAAATCCCAAGCACTCAGGACTTGTTCACACAATCACGGAAATTAGCTATTAAAGCAGGCGATTGATCTGCAAAACTAGCCGCGTTAAGTCACAAAAATTGGCTTTGTCTGTCTGATCAAAAATAGATTTTTGTCTTTTCGAAATATTGACCCCAAAATTCTCAATTTTGCAATACGAGTACACAACACTTACCACATTGTAAGACTTGTCTTAGTCCTGCTGGTCCTTTGAGTGCCTTTCTTTGACGCAGCAAAAGCACTCGTCGAAGAAGGATCTGGCGTGACGTCCTCCCGAGATCTGCCCCCGCGTGGTCACTTTGTCTCATGTCAGATCCTGCAGTTTCTCCGTGAGCATGTTACTTTCTGACAATTTCCTAGTTGGTCAGGCCGACGAAGAATTGTTCCCAAATGCTGTCACAAAGTCGGGCGCTTGTGAAGCCGCAGCTCTCCGCACCTAGCCGCTTCCTTTTTACGTAAGCAGAGATGTCTTCGAAGTCATCCTGCTGGATCGGTGATTGAACGCGTACAGATCCGAGTATATGCCGTCTCAGATTTTGTTGCTTCCGTCTCCTTAATCAGCAGGCTTTGCAGATCAGCGTAGGGAAATGCCGGATGGGAAATTTTGGAGTGGATGTCGGAGGCGAAAAGTCACGTGCTCAAGTGATCAAAAACAATTTGAGCGGGCGCGGATTTCTATTGTGAAGTTTCAGAGTACCCGAGGGCGGTATTTGAGAAGCATCGAAGCGGGCCTGAGTTTGCCGACCCAGCTGATTTATTGAAATCAAATATCTGCAAGCTTTTCAGTTCCAAATTGATAATGTTAACGTACATGTAACCCAACCTGCATTGAGAATAGCTGTGCAACCCCCTGGGCTTTGGCGCTGAAAGGTATACAGCCACCAGGCCTCGTCTCCTCGACTTTTTCCGCCTCTGAATAGTGCGGTAGCTGACGTTGTGGCCACCATTCCATTATCTAGAAAGCGCTTCTTCGAAGGTACACGTCAAAGGCGTGACCGTTACCATGCAGTCACCTGGGCAGGAGTACACCCGGTAAAAACTCCCACTAACGAGATAAAAATCGTTGACCAGACTGACGACACGAGGTGGGTAGATGAACTGCCGACTTGATTGAATAAGAGTAATTGTTTTCGAAAAGTGCAAAGCATTCATAGTTAATTATTTAGATCATAATTTATTGGTTAATTTCTCTTCGATATGAAAAAGTTAAATTAGATTAACAGTTCATTAGTCAAAGTCAGGGGTGTACCGGTACGTCAAGCTTCATGCCATATTACTGTTACAAGAACATAAAAGGATTGACTGTACTTAATTTGAGGTTCTAATATTAGCGAATAGGCCAATTACGGTTCGAAAGAGCGTTGGTTAAAATATTTTTCTTATTTCTGATTAACTTCGCGCTACCGAAGGTAGATTAAAAATTCTTTCAGTTTTGCCCCCAAGACTTCCCTATAAAAACGCAGATGCACTACTAATCTTGTCAGTAGTTTACAATATTTTAAATAATCTGTTAATAAGTTTGCAAGAATGGAGTCGGAAAAAATCCACAGAGTTACTGCAAGCCTACATAGTGCCAAATTGGTGGCGCATTAACCATCAACTTCTCATAATCCACCATGAAGATCTTCAACCTGTTGTAGTAATAATCTTCATTGTAGGGCAGGTTATTAGCCAGCAGGAAATTACGAACGGCCGGCTTCACTCGCAGGCACATGGAGTCAGACAGGCGCGGGAACAGGTGGTGCTCCACGTGGCAGCTGATCAGGGAGTGTCCGAACGCGAGGTCCAGCAGAGGATTTGAGTGCAAGTTGAGCACACCGGATGCCATCTGGAACAGGCGAGCAGGCCGGCTGCTCTGCGACCACATTGGCAGGCCGATGTGCTGGAAGATGTTGATGTGGATGTAGGAGAAGCTGAACAGCGAGCGGCACAGCATGAGGGTGACCAGGCCGCCCAGTGGAGTGTAGCCGCACCAGTGCACCATGATGGCCACGAAGGTGTATAGTCCCAGGCCAGCTGACACCAAGAAGGCCAATAGCTTCAGTGGCTTCTTCACCAGCAGCGAGGCGCCCACCAGAGGCGTAACAGCCGGGAAGAGCACCGGTGCCAGGAACAGGTAGACCGGGCCAGGTAGCATCGGCATTCGCCAGGTGGACGAGTCGCCCAGCCCGATGATGTTGGTGTGCGGATGGTGCTCACGGATGTGAATGTCGAAGCCGGCCTCGGCTGGGAACAGGCCGACAAAGTCGCCGCTGAACCAGGACAGGAATTTGTTGTAGAGCTCCGACTCTCCCATGGCGCCGTGGGCGGACAGGTGGATGATCTTGGCGGTGACGATCGAGTGGCCGAGGCCAACAAGGAAGCCGCCAACCAGGAGGCGGCCAAAGTCGCTACTGGCCAGGAAGGCGAGGCCGGCCGCGTAGAAGACGCAGCCGGACAGGAAGTGGGCATTGTCCCAGGCGTACTTTTCGAACCAGCTTGCGCTGCGGATTTTGCGTTTGTAGATGGATGGGGTTTGTAGGTTTTGTAATAGCACTTTAGCACACAAAAGAGTGTACAACGGCCCTGACTTTCTAATCGCCAGGAATGTACACTCTCTGTGCTTTGGGGGCTGGCCCCTAGGGGTGGTGAATCGCTCGACAACCCTCAGGCCAAGTTTTCGCATGAAAAGCCGTAGATGAATTTGGCCGCGTCGGGAATCGAACCCTGCTGTATCGACTTCTACTAATCAATCAATCAATCAATTAATCAACCAATCAATCAACCAATCAATTAATCAATTAACTAATCAATCAATCAATCAATCAATCAATCAATCAATCAATCAATCAATCAATCAATCAATCAATCAATCAATCAATCAAACAAACAATCAATCAATCAATCAAAAAAGCAGTAAAGCAATCAATCAATCAATCAATCAATCAAACAAACAATCAATCAATCAATCAAAAAAGCAGTAAAGCAATCAATCAATCAATCAATCAATCAATCAATCAATCAATCAATCATCAATAATCAATCAATCATCAATAATCAATCAATCAGTCAAAAAAGCAATGAAGCAATCAATCAACCAATCGATCAATCGGGTAGTGTAGCTCGCTTGGCTAGTAAAAGGAAAATGAATCCGAAAATCAACATAATGTAAGTAACGACGCGTTTCGCAAAACCTGTTTAATTTCGTTGTTGAAAAAATAAACCTGAGGATGCACCTAGGAGTGCGAAACGCGTCGTTGCTTACATTATGTTGATTTTCGGATTCAATCGATCAATCAATCAATCAATAAAGCAATAAAGCAATCAATCAATCAATAAAGCAATAAAGCAATCAATCAATCAATCAGTCAATCAATAGCTCAACTGACCAACCAATCAATCTAAACCAATCAATCAGTCAGTCAACTAATCAATAAATTATTCAAGTAAACAATTAATCAGCCAAATAATCCATCAATAAGATTAACAACACACTGAAAAGCATTTAATAACAAAACTGAAACTCAACAAAACTCACTTCTTAGCAATATCATCAACTTTCTCCTTGAGTTGTTTGAAAGCGGGCAAATCTTTCACTTTCACCACAAACTCTTCCGTGCTAAGCTGTCTCTCCTCAACCTTAGCCATGTCGTTGGTTGATGCTGTGGTTCAGGTAAGCCGTGAAAGTCTGTCAGTAACCTGTGGAGTAAGTCACTTCAAAAGAAACTGATTTTGGTCGGTAAATAATCAAATTCTATGCTCTATGGCGCAAACTGTGAACGCCAAGAGAAATCTCAAATTTAAAAAAAATGTGAGAAAAAGCACTTTGAAAACTGGCTGAATCTCAATTTATACATTCCAAGCTATTTCAGCATGGTTACAGCAGGCCAATATTATTTTATCTGATCTATCTTCAGTAAACTTTGACCCTAAAACTTCAAGCGACCTCGCTTTAGACTTACCTGGTTACGAAGGTCGCTGTTTGAGAAAGAATCGAGGGTTATAAATTATTTTTAAAAATAATCTATTCAGCTCTTAATTGTATCGATTAATCCTATAGTAAGATTGACTCATTATTGAACTGAATTAAGAGCGTATTTAACTAACAGAAGAGCTTATATTGCTGAGACCTCTGCAGAGACACACAGAGAGAGAGAGAGCAATATAGGGGTAGAAATGTATTTCACAGAGAGAAAAACTCTAAGTTCGTGTCCTAAGTACTTGCACCCTTTAGTAGGTACACAAAACAGGCGCACATTTCTAGCAGGAGAGGAATTGGGGGTGATACAGAGTGGAGCAGGCTGGGAGAATGGAAGTACATGTACGGAGGAAGACGAAAGAAAGGGATCGCACGTGGCTACGCAGATGTTCGTAAAATGTTGTACTTGCTTTGACCAAAACTGTACTTACCGTCAGTTAGATGGCATGATGCTGTAACCAATTAGCTATAATGCTGTAACCATAGCACCTCTTGGGGTGTTTAGCTACTGGGTTGAGAATTAACAGTGGCTTATTGTAGAGCGGCAAATAGAGCTACTTACGCAGGAGAGGTTCAGAAGAGATTTTGAAACTAAATATAAGTAGTTATATGATTAGGTAAAAAGGGTTTCCGTATTTAAAAATAAATGAACAAAAGAGCCCCTGATTCCCCCAGAGTGGCGCCCCTGATTCCCCCAGAGTGGCGCCCCTGATTCCCCCAGAGTGGCGACCCTGATTCCCTCAGAGTCAGAGTGGCGCCCCTGATACCCCCAGAGTGGCGCCCCTGATTCCCCCAGAGTGGCGCCCCTGATTCCCCCAGAGTGGCGCCCCTGATTCCCCCAGAGTGGCGCCCCTGATTCCCTCAGAGTGGCGACCCTGATTCCCTCAGAGTCAGAGTGGCGCCCCTGATACCCCCAGAGTGGCGCCCCTGATTCCCCCAGAGTGGCGCCCCTGATTCCCCCAGAGTGGCGCCCCTGATTCCCCCAGAGTGGCTCCCCTGATTCCCCTGAGTGGCGCCCCTGATTCCCCAGAGTGGCGCCCCTGATCCCCCCAGAGTGGCGCCCCTGATTCCATCAGAATGGCGCCCCTGATTCCCCCCCCCAGAGTGGCGCCCCTGACTCCCCCAGAGTGGCTCCCCTGATTCCCCTGAGTGGCGCCCCTGATTCCCCAGAGTGGCACCCCTGATTCCCCCAGAGTGGCGCCCCTGATCCCCCCAGAGTGGCGCCCCTTATTCCCTCAGAGTGGCGCCCCTGATTCCCTCAGAGTGGCGCCCCTTATTCCCCCAGAGTGGCGCCTCTATTCCCTCAGAGGGACGCCCCTGATCCCCCCAGAGTGGCGCCCCTTATTTCCTCAGACGCCCCTGATTCCCCCAGAGTGACGCCCCTGATTCCCCCAGAGTGGCACCCCTTATTCCCCCAGAGTGACGCCCCTGATTCCCCCCAGAGTGCACCCCTGATTCTCCCAGACTGGCGCCCCTGATTCCCCCCAGAGTGCACCCCTGATTCTCCCAGACTGACGCCCCTGATTCCCCCAGAGTGACGCCCCTGATTCCCCCAGAGTGACGCCCCTGATTCCCCCAGAGTGGCGCCCCTGATTCCCCCAGAGTGACGCCCCTGATTCCCTCAGAGTGGCGCCCCTGATTCTCCCAGAGTGGCGCCCCTTATTCCCCCAGAGTGGCGCCCCTGTTCCCTCAGAGTGGCACCCCTGATTCTCCCAGAGTGGCGCCCCTATTCCCTCAGAGTGGCACCCCTGATTCTCCCAGAGTGGCGCCCCTATTCCCTCAGAGTGGCACCCCTGATTCTCCCAAAGTGGCGCCCCTATTCCCTCAGAGTGGCACCCCTGATTCTCCCAGAGTGGCGCCCCTATTCCCTCAGAGTGGCACCCCTGATTCTCCCAGAGTGGCGCCCCTATTCCCTCAGAGTGGCGCCCCTGATTCTCCCAGAGTGGCGCCCCTATTCCCTCAGAGTGGCACCCCTGATTCTCCCAGAGTGGCACCCCTGATTCCCTCAGAGTGGCACCTCTGATTCCCTTAGAGTGGCGCCCCTGATTCTCCCAGAGTGGCGCCCCTATTCCCTCAGAGTGGCGCCCCTGATTCCCTTAGAGTGGCGCCCCTGATTCTCCCAGAGTGGCGCCCCTGATTCTCCCAGAGTGGCGCCCCTATTCCCTCAGAGTGACGCCCCTGATTCCCCCAGAGTGACGCCCCTGATTCTCCCAGAGTGGCGCCCCTGATTCCCCCAGAGTGACGCCCCTGATTCCCCCAGAGTGGCACCCCTTATTCCCCCAGAGTGGCGCCCCTGATTCTCCCAGAGTGGCGCCCCTATTCCCTCAGAGTGGCACCCCTGATTCCCCCCAGAGTGACACCCCTGATTCTCCAGAGTGGCGATACACAGCTAGCTACTTGGCCTAGTAGTGTAATAAAGAAGCACGGAATGCTTAGGAGACAATTAGAAAAATAGCCAATCTATTTTTAGAATATGATTCAACACAGTGCAGTCTGCTGTACAGTCAATCGTGTGAGCTGTTCTGTCTCTCTTCTGTAGAAAAACTGGCACTCATTTGCACAACAATCACTCTAAAAGCTGTAACGTTAGTGTTTCTGTTATATTGCATTGCATTGCATTGCAACTGTCTTGTGCAATAAATATATCTCTTTCGTGAGTTTATATAAGCATAATAGAGGGACAACGCTAAGTTTTGCTAGCATTTCTGTACAGACAGATAACTTATCAAGGGCTGTCGCCTTGAACGTGTCCCAAACTTATTCGTTGAAACTTTATTGATAAAGTGAAAATCATGAAGTTAAAACGGGCGCAAAGGAGGGAGCCGTCGCCTGAGAATGTGTAAGCTGGTTTTTATATTAGTTTGTACTACACCTTTTCACGTTCAATTTTGAACAAAGTCCAGTTCTAAAAAAACTAGCGGAAATTCAATTCAGACAATTCAGACTGGGGCAACAAAACCCAGTTCAAAACATTCTGCTACGGAAGCGAGGTTTAGCCATAGACAAAATTGTCCCCAGTCTGAATTGTCTGAATTGAATTTCCGCTAGTTTTTTTAGAACTGGACTTTGTTCAAAATTGAACGTGAAAAGGTGTATTTAAGATAGCTAATCTATGTATATAGTAGGTGGCTTTTAATACATATATTTTGATTGTAAGTCTCACTAAACTACTACAATCCCAATAAGCATGCATTTATAATCCCAGGAAGCAGTACACTCGAATCCCATATTGCATGTGCTTGAATCCCAAAAGGAATGCACTTTAATCCTAGATTGAATGCACTTCTTGCCCAGATTGTATGCAGTTTAATATCAGATTGAATGCAATTAATTCCTAGTTTAAATGCACTTTATTCCTACTTTGAATGCACTTTAATCCTAGTTTAAATGCACTTTATTCCTAGTTTGAATGCACTTTAATCCTAGTTTAAATGCACTTTATTCCTAGTTTGAATGCACTTTAATCCTAGTTTAAATACACTTTATTCCTAGTTTAGATGCACATCATTCCTAGTTTAAAATGTACTTTTATTCCTAGTTTGAATGTACTTTATTCCTAGTTTTTAAAAAATGTACTTACATCTGAGATTAAATTTAGTTAAATTCCAAATTAAATGCACTTTAATAACAGATTAAATGCACTTTAATAACATTCAATGCACTTTAACTACAGATTAAAAATAACTTTAATCTCAGATTGAATGCACATGCCAGATTGAATGCACTTTAATCCCAGATTGAATGCACTTTAATCCCAGATTGAATGCACTTTAATCCCAGATTGAATGCACTTTATTCCCAGATTGAATGCACTTTAATCCCAGATTGAATGCACTTTATTCCCAGATTGAATGCACTTCAACCCCACACTGCATGCACTTTAAACTTCCTCAGCCGGCCAAGCGAGCTGCCAGTCCGTCAGGCGTTATCCTTGGCCAGCCAGACTGAGGACATGGAAGTGGTCCTTGACCTGACCCGGCACCCCAGCCCGGAGGTGCGGCAGCGAGCGCTCAGGGAGATGTGCCCCTGCCGAGTGAAAACCGACCTATCCGCATTCTGGCAGCGAGTGCTCGAGATGAAGGACGATCCAGAGGCCCGGGTTCGTCAGCAGGTGGCGCACACTCTGTGCGACGGTGCACCGAATCACATGGAGCACGAAGTTGTCGAAGTGCTTCGCGAGTTCAACAGGGACGCAGATGCCACCGTGCGTCGGATGGTGCACAAAGCGCTGGTGTCCTACGACAGAACCGGACGATGGAACGTGCTATGACGTACATCTTTAGTTGCCAGGGTAGCATCGATGATGATTCTCGCGGTTTGGGATCCTAGGTTGGTTATGCGTCGCCTCAAGTGTCTATACTGCCCTGGTTCATAGTTTAAATATGCGTATTTTACTATTTTAAGTAGAGTGTCAGGATAGGTACGTTTTGCATGGCAGGAAAAAAATATTTTTTGACTCATCAGAATGATTTTTTCTATCTATTCTAACTTACATTTCCTTACCGTTTACTGGTTGTTCAGTAGACAGAGATAGACAGACGAGAAAGGGTACTCGTAAAATCATACTTATAATGCATTCAAAGCAAGGCACGAAGAGTGAAGGGAGTAAATAACTGAGAAGAGAGAAGGAGGAACGGAGATAGACATGCAGATAGGGGAAGAGTGAAGCAGGAAAAGGAGAGCGGGAAAAGGGAGAAAGAGAGGAAAGGTGGGGAGAGAAAAAGAGAGGTGAAAAGAGGAGAGAAAGGACGAGAAAGGGAGAGGGAGAGGGAGAGAGAGGTAGAGAGGAACGGAGAGGGAGAGAGAGGGAGAGGGGAGGGAGAGGTAGAAAGAGGGAGAGAGAGGGAGAGGGGAGGGAGAGGTAGAAAGAGGGAGAGAGGGGAGAGGAAGGGAGAGAGAAAGAGAGGGGAGAGAGGAGAGAGGGAGAAAAGGAGAGAGAGAGGAGAGAGGGGAGGGAGAGGTAGAGAGAGGGAGAGAGGGGAGAGGGAGGGAGAGAGAAAGAGAGGGGAGAGAGGAGAGAGGGAGAAAAGGAGAGAGAGAGGAGAGAGGGGAGGGAGAGGTAGAGAGAGGGAGAGAGGGAGAGAGGGAGAGAGGGAGGGAGAGAGAAAGAGAGGGGAGAGAGGAGAAGAGGAAGGGCGAGATAGGGAGAGGTAGAGAGAGGGAGAGAGAGGGAGAGGGGAGGAAGAAGGAGAGAGAGGGAGAGAGGAGAGGAGCAGACAGGTAAGAAAAGGCAGAGGCCAGGTCGCTAGAAGCAAAGTATTTATCAGCGACAGGGAGCACCGCACCTCACCTCTCAAACATTACCCAGCCAGCTACAATATTTAGAAGACGAAATGGAGACCTTAAAGAGGCTATAAAGCTAGAAAATATGCATTAAATGCCTAATACGTCATTCAAATGTATTCAATAAACTTCAAACACATTCAAAGCAAATATTGACCCTTAATTAAGACAGGAAATAAAAGTAGAACAGATCGAGGGACGAAATTATGAAAAAACATTTTCTACGAGCTTTGAGTGCAAGCTGAGAAGGGCACACGATGACAGCTTGGGCAATCTTCTGCTGTGCAGGTGACTTATCGATTTTACTTACTTGCTTTGCAGACCTTTTGACTCAAATTCTGTTGCGCTCAAAGTCATTCTTAACTTTGAGTCTCGCTTATCTATCTAATTTAGCTAATTTCTATAAAGCTTTATCTGCTTTCAGTCTTTGATGGTCTCGATTCCATTTACTGCTGAGTTTGATAAGGCACACAAAGGCAAAAGTCATGTGCGTTGATTTCAGCTCTGTGTATACTAGTTTGCTAATCTATCTGCTGACGCAGCTGTAAATAATTTAATTCTCTAAATTTTGTTTAAATCTGAACAATTTACCAGATTTTGGTTCAGGAGTAACTCTCTCACCAATTACAGTTTAACTTGCTGTGTGTACTTTTCTTTTTCAAGTTTTTCAATCATACTTTCGATAATGTTGAAGCAATTGGCAATTGCCTGTTTTTCTTTGATGGTCTGCTTGGCAGTTTGCGTTGATGCCACTAACTGGAGGCCCTGTGGCGGCACAGGTAAGAGACTTTATGACCTATGAGCTACTATAGTCTATGAACCATAAGCCGCTGTAGTCGATGACCTATGATTTGCTATAGCCTATGACCTATGATCTGCTGTAGTTTATGACCTATGATCTGCTGTAGTTTATGACCTATGATCTGCTGTAGTTTATTACCTATGATCTGCTGTAGTTTTTGACCTATGATCTGCTGTAGGTTATGACCTATGATATGCTGTAGTCTATGACCTATGATATGCTGTAGTCTATGACCTATGTTATGCTGTAGTCTATGACCTATGATCTGCTGTAGTTTATGACCTATGATCTGCTGTAGTTTATTACCTATGATCTGCTGTAGTTTTTGACCTATGATCTGCTGTAGGTTAAGACCTATGATATGCTGTAGTCTATGACCTATGATATGCTGTAGTCTATGACCTATGTTATGCTGTAGTCTATGACCTATGATATGCTGTAGTCTATGACCTATGTTATGCTTTAGTCTATGACCTATGATAGACTATAATTGAGTATAGTCTATAGTCTATACTTGAGTACAGTCTATACTATACTTGGGCTGTAGTCAGCTATGACCTATGATCTGCTGTAGTCTATGACCTAGGAGCTCTGGTTTTAATCTTTGACCTATAAGCTAATGATAGCTTTAACAGTCGTACAGCTAGTATACATGTACATAGTGCATTTCAATACAATGATCTTAAATATATCCTATATACTAAAAATGAAAATAAAATTTAACCCTCCACACAAAAATTGGCAGGCAGGAACACGGTCAAGTTCACCGTCGAAGGCTGCGAAGGACGTCGCCTGTGCCCAGTCAGGCGTGGCCAGTCCTATTGGGTGGAGATGCAGTTCAGGGGCTGTAAGTTACCGCATGTTTGTTTCTGAAGATTATAATGCTTCACACTCTGTCTACTTTAAGTACAACCTTCCGAATTTTCAAGTCAGCAACAGCTACTAAAGAACCTGAGGCTATTGTACTTTAGTTACCCAATGGCTATCATTTAACCTCAGGCTATTATATATTAGTTGCGCAATAGATGCCATAGAACCTATGGGTATTGTAAAATAGTTACGCAATAAGCAACCATTGAACCTAAGGCTATTATATAATAGTTACGCAATAAGCAACCATTGAACCTAAGGCTATTATATAATAGTTACGCAATAGCTACCATATAACCTAATGCTATTATTGATGTGTCCCTTATTACCAAGACTTTTCTCAGTAATCAAGGACTACTGCTAGACAACCCAGTAATCAAATGAGGGTATTTTTACCTTGATTTTCTGATCAGTTGTTCTCTTTCTAAGCGTTGTTCTCTTGCTTAGTCTTTTTCCTTGTCTTGCGAAAGATTTGATGTCTTGGATCTGTTGTTCAGGTCCTGGTTCCTCTTGTACTTCCAAAGAAGTCGCTACCGGCCGGTATCAGTCGTTCGGACCAATAAGAAGCTTCGAATCAACAATGGGATCCCTGCGCCGCGCTGCGGTTTCAATAAGCATTCTCCTTCTAGCGGTGTCTTAATACACTCTAGGTATAGCTCCGGTAGTCGCTGATAGTCTTCTGATGGCTATCAGGGTAGTCCTTCTGGAGACTACAACCAATGGAGTCTCAATTAGACTCAATCGCAACAACAATATCGAGTTGACTCAAACACCTGGCGCAAATGAGTAAGGCTTATCGCAATAACTCAGCCGAGTCTTCAATTGACTTGGTCTGAAGGAAGTTCCTGGCCAACTTCCTCTTCGGAGCTCTTCTTCCCTCTGGAAGGTTCTCTTCTCCATCAGAAGTTGTTAGCTCCGGTCCATTCGGACCACTTATATTTATAGGCGATTTTGCAGGCTATAAATAGCAACATGACTCATGTGTTGCACTATAAAAGTAACATGACTCATCTTTGTGCTATAAATAGTAACATGATTTATCTTGGGTTAGAAATAGTATCATGATTTATTCCTTGTTGTAAATAGTATCATGATTCATTCCTTTGCTATAAATAGTAACATTATTCATTCCTCTGCTATAAATAGTAACATGATTCATAGTTAAAGTTTCGTTGCGCATGTGTGCACTAGTCTACTTACAGTAGCATTCTATGAGTAAACTTTTACGTTAACAATTTTATGCTTTTTTGCGGGAGGTGGAACACTACATTATATTATAGTTACGCAATAGCTACCATAGAACCTAAGGCTATTATATAATAGTTACACAATCAGTTACCTTATAACCTCAGACTATTATATAGTAGTTACGCAATAGCTGCCATAGAACCTGAGGCTGTTATAAAATAGTTGCGCAATAGCTGCCATAGAACCTGAGGTTGTTATAAAATAGTTGCGCAATAGCTACCTTAGAACCTGAGGCTGTTATAAAATAGTTGCGAAATAGCTACCATAGAACCTTCTCTGGTCAACCTTCATTTGTCCCTCAGCATCCGACGCCGACACTTTGGTCGCCTCAGTTCTGGGTAAATCGCGCGGCATGTCCAGTGCGATGCCCCTGTCGACCAACAATTTCGATAGTAACGCCTGCGACTACCTGAATGGAGGCTGCCCGGTGCGCAGGAACACGGTGCACACCTACCGGTACCCGCTCTTCATCGAGCCGTTCTTCCCGCCGGTAAATGATCTTCTACCGACGTGTCTTTGCTTTGCTTCATTTTCCTACTAGCAGAGTTTTTAAGCAACTGAGTCTCGCAGGAGCAATACCTAATTATTGCTGTAGGGCAGGGGTTGGTAAACTCCAACCTCATCCGGCCCGCCCTCAATTTCCTAATAGCAAACCGGCGAGCACAAGGCTTTTGTCTCTTCTCAGCTCTCTTTTCGCTTCCTTCTCTCCTCTCCCTTCTCTCCTCTCCCTTCCGTCCTCTCCCTTCTCTCCTTTCCCTTCTCTCCTCTCCCTTCTCTCCTCTCCCTTCTCTCCTCTCCCTTCTCTCCTCTCCCTTCTCTCCACTCCCTTCTCTCCTCTCCCTTCTCTCCTCTCTCTCCTCTCCTTTCCCTTCTCTTCTCTCCCTTCTCTCCTCTCCCGTTTCTCCACTCCTTTTTATCCTCTCCCTTCTCTCCTCTCCCTTCTCTTCTCTCCCTTCTCTCCTCTCCCTTCTCTTCTCTCCCTTCTCTCCTCTCCCTTCTCTCCTCTCCCTTTTTCCTCTCCCTTCTCTCCTCTCCCTTCTCTCCTCTCCCTTCCGTCCTCTCCCTTCCGTCCTCTCCCTTCTCTCCTCTCCCTTCTCTCCTCTCTCTCCTCTCCTTTCCCTTCTCTCCTCTCCCTTCCGTCCTTTCCCTTCTCTCCTCTCCCTTCCGTCCTTTCCCTTCTCTCCTCTCCCTTTTTCCTCTCTCTTCTCTCCTTTCCCTTCTCTCCTCTCCCTTCTCTCCTCTCTCTTCTCTCCTTTCCCTTCTCTCCTCTCCCTTCCGTCCTTTCCCTTATCTCCTCTCCCTTCTCTCCTCTCCCTTCTCTCCTCTCCCTTCTCTACTCTCCCTTCCGTCCTCTCCCTTGTCTTCTCTCCCTTCTCTCTTCTCCCTTCTCTTCTCTCCCTTCTCTCTTCTCCCTTCTCTTCTCTCCCTTCTCTCCTCTCCCTTCTCTCCTCTCCCTTTTTCCTCTCCCTTCTCTCCTCTCCCTTCTCTCCTGTCCCTCCTCTCTTCTCCCTTCTCTCCATTCCCTTCTCTCTTCTCCCTTCTCTCCACTCCTATCTGTCCTCTCCCTTCTCTCCTCTCCCGTTTCTCCTCTCCCTTCTGTTTTGGTAATTAAAATGTCTCGAACCTCTTCTGACTCCTCTTCTGACCTCTTCTGACTTCTGAATACCCGACTCCAGAGCACCTACCTGATCAACTACGGTCTGAAGGACGCCACCGGTCGGTCCCAGGGCTGCGCTCGGCTCATCATTCGCGTGATGTAGAAAACCAAAGCTTGCCAAGAAAACTTTATGAAGTTTCAACTTATACATATAGCCTCATCTTGAACAGAATATAAGCCATTAATACGAGGCTTAAAACTTTAAGTCCATGTAGCGATCATCTATTATCAGTTGTCATCTTTTTTCTGTAGTTAAACAAAAATGAGCAAGTCTCAATGTCGTTGTAGTTGTTTCATCATATCGTTAAATGCCAACTTTTTGATAATAAAAGCACAAGATATATACACTGAGCAACACGATACTTCGTTGTGGCATCGTTTGTATTATATTATTATTTACACCATGTACGAGCCCACAAGTCACATGCTATGAAAGTACTAGTTCCTTCGGATTCGAGATTTACGAGGGCTTTCCCAAAAGTAGTTCTACTTTTTATTATCTTTCGCTCTGATAATCCAAATAACATATCATTTTGCACTGCTTTATAGCGGCAACTCTCTTCTTTATATTAAATTTAACATCATTTAAAACAGACAATGGAAGCAAAAGTTATGAACGCGAATATAGCAGGAGCTCGACCATAGACTTGCAGTCGCTCATAGACTAATCTCATGCTTGTCGCTCATAGACTAATCTCATACTTGTCGCTCATAGACTAATCTCATGCTTGTCGCTCATAGACTAATCTCATGCTTGTCGCTCATAGACTAATCTCATGCTTGTCGCTCATAGACTAATCTCATGCTTGTCGCTCATGACTAATCTCATGCTTGTCGACTGTTGTTGATGGTTGTCGAGCCAACTGTATGAGCACCTGGACAGCGGTCAGGACACCAGGAAGCTGCTGCTGGTGTAGAGACACTCGACTTTCTACGCGACTGGGCCGCCCAAAAATCACTGCTGAAACTCTTACCTAGGGAGACATCCGCTCGGACTGACGAACCGGCTACCAGGCCTTCGCAGTCTGCATGCAGCGCCTCCACGTTACATCCTCCAGCTGAGGACACACCTGAGAATCTTGCGGAGGACACACCTGAGAATCTTGCGGAGGACACAACTGAGAAACCAGCTGAGGACACAACAAGGAAACCAGCTGAGGACACAACTAGGAAACCAGCTGAGGACACAACTAGGAAACCAGCTGAGGACACAACTAAGAAACCAGCTGAGAACTCAAAGGAAGACCAATGGAAGCCAGAAAAAGCAGAGTCCAGCAGAGACACTCAAAAGGCTTCCAACGATTCTGCTGACAACTTAAGGACCCCCAGAAATAGACAGGAAGAGCATGAAAAATTTGTCCCTTGGATTGAGCAACGAACAAATCATTAGGACGTAAAGTGAATAACTTGTCAAAAAATCAGTTTAAAGTTCACTATTTTAAGTACTTAATCTTGTCTTCCTAGATTTCCTTGATCTATTATAGCCTTTCCGCACGCATTTCTGTCGCACCTTAACGTGCGTATGTAGATCGTGTACTTTCGTCACACTTTCTAGACATTCAATTAATTATGCTTATTGAACTTATCATAGCACCCATAGGATCGATATCTCTACTACTGTATAAGTTTTAGTAAGCTTTTATTCGAAATAACTTTTGGACAAAGCTATCAACTGCTTTTTTACAAAGCGCATTTTAAAAGACTTGCAGCCCACAAAAGTTGCGAGCCTGCCCGGTGGCTTGCGGAAGCTGGAGTTGGCCGACACCATGTTCTGCCTATCTAGGAAGTCTCTAGGAAGTCCCCAGCGCTCCGGTGTTGCTGTTCCCACGCAGTGTGACGAACAGTGACCGCTCGGACCTACGAAAAACTGCGTTTAGGTCTCCGAGGACGATCCCTGTGTCACGCTGCGCCGCTGCCTCCATCTGTACCGATAGCTGCTCGAAGAAGTCTTGAGCCTCGTCAGGACGGGTGGCAGGTGGCGCATACGTGCAGAATAGGCGAGCGTTCCGGCCTCGAAGCCAGCTTCAACTCAAACAACTCCAACTCCTCCACGGCCTTGTTGGTCCGCCGATGTGTTGTGGAGGGTCCATCCGGCGCCCAGATCCTCACAATGAAGTCCCGGATCAGCCTTGATAGACACCTCGTGCAGTGCGATGATATCACCGCTTAGGTCGATCGCTAGCTTTGCCAGAGCCCCTCTCCGCCGGGCGGCTTTGAGCGTGCGGCAGAATTCAGCGTCCAGTTCGGCGGCAGTTCAGGAAATTCGCATAGAAAATACTAGCGTACAAAGCGCAATGAAGAAGCAGTTTTGAGGCTCACTAGCTACTCAGTGCGGGTTCCGTGCTAAGGATGTGGACTCTGTTGGCTTTATAAAAAGTATTAGAGATGTAGCTGATCGATTTTAGTCTTTTTCTGAGACAACAAGTGAGTGAGTGAGAGAGGATAAAAGCAGAGGATGACTCAATCGCTATAGTAGTTTCAGCTATATACAAAGAGTCACATTCAAAACTGGCTGCAAGTTGTAATTCTTTCTCAATATTCTCAAAGTGATTGTATTTTGGACATTCCCTCGTTTGTCAGGAAAGAAGAGAATGAAGAGGAGAGAAAAGAGAGGAGAGAAGGGAGAGAAGAAGAGAGAAAGAGAAAGAGAAAGAGAAAGAGAAGAGATTATTCGAGAGAAGACAGTTAAGAAGAGACAAACTTTGAGCAGGCCGGATTGCTATGGTGAAGTTTCAAAGGACCCGAGGGCAGGATAGAGAGGTATCACGGGCTGCATATGGCCTGCGGGCCGGAGTTTGCGGATCCCTGAATTATACAAACGTCTAGAACTTTGGTATGCATCAGCTACATGTTTATGTAATTTTCTTTAATTAATCATCTGATGTGTCTAGAATCTCTATGCTTCTCTCTCAATGTTGGACTTTCTGGCTCAAATAGCTCCTCGAACTCTCGCTAGCAAAATTCGGACTAAGGCTATCTGCGCTGATACTTAGCTCGTACTTTAATATAAAAGACTAGGGCAGAAAGGAGTGAAATCGAGTATGTCAGCCTTTCCCTAAGTCATTAGGTTCGATCTTAGATAGGATCGAAGTTATAAGTCAGTCATAAAGGTTTTTAAACACACCTGTGACTGAATCATGGGTTCGAGCTAAAGTTGGAACTTAAGAGTCAGTCTTAGGACACATTTTATAAAATAACCCCCAGCCGCTGTAACATCAGATAATGTAGATGTGACGTCGCTATCTGTCGATGCAATGTTAAAATACCTATTTTATACCTATTTGCCAGTGACGTTGTATAGAGACTCATAATAAACCATAGCGTAATGTGCTACTTAAAGTAATAAGTAGAGAAAATCTATTTTAATCTGCAACCTAGAGTCTTGGGCAAACAGAGTGATTCAGAATCCTACGTGGGACCAACGGCTGTTTGATCAAGGAACCGTTCTCTAACCAACAACCGGTTTCCAACGGAGACCAATCTCTGAGGGACCACACTTGTCCAATTGGTAAGCGTTAACCGGATTAAGTTCTTTGATTGTTAGAGTTAATAAGTTGATTAATTGAGTATATGAGAGCCGTTTATTGTCGATACATTTGAGAAAGGCCTCCTTGTTTCCTAGGATATATTCCTAGAGGATTTATTGATTTGATTTGAGTTATCCGTTACGCTTCGGACGTAGCGAAGAAGACGCCCTTCAGGAGGACCTGTTACAGAAACCTAGAGAACTCAAATGTTCATTAGAGCGCACGTGCTATTGTTAATTCCGAGCTCGAGGACCTTCAAGAAATTCTGCCTCGCTCTCGCTTTTGGTTGACCCAGATAAAGTCAACGACTCACAGAGACAACACCTCACCGCCGCCGAACCAAGAAGTCAAGAAGCTACTAAAAGAGCCACTCCAGTAAGAGTTATTTGATTTTGCACATGCCTAGTTACCCAGTGTCTAGAAGTCGGAGTTTTTTATTAGTGACTGATCACCACTCTTAAACTCTTCAACATTCATTAACATTTAAGTTCGGATTCGTCGGGGCGTTATTCTCACTAAAGTCATTGGATCATTTGGATTAAAAAATTGAGACACCAATCAACATGGACCACTAAAGTAACGGTCCTATCGAAACGTGACTTCTAGTGCTCCTTGGTTATCAGTTTATAGGTACGAGTAGTAACCAGACTAAATCTCTAATATATTTTTTAAGTTTAACCAGAAACGATTTTGATGTGTTTTGTCGGCTTCACAGAGGAATTCATCTATCGAATCGAATCGTAGCGAATCAAACACGTTTTTTACCTTATTTATCCACCACCAACATTGTTGTTTAATAGCTGAGATAAGGTAGCCACTCAATTTGATACGCTCTCAGCAATGGTTTTTATCAACTTCAAACACGGCATTAATCATCCGACCGCCGCAGATTTGATTGGAATCGCCGGCGCAGGGCAATCGACAATCGGAACGCTCGGCCTCGCCATTGTTGCCGTAGTTGTCGCCACAGCGGCACTGGTTGCCCTCCCGCAGGGCGAACACCGACGTGCCGCGTTTCGAACAGAGACAGTTGCACTTCTGACGGTTCATGTCATTGCTCGTCGACGCAAGTGAAGCGAAATCGGGCCAATGATTGCTCTCAAAAAAGCAGCCGACAAAATCTGGAAATTACGCACACATAAAAAGCCATTGCATTGATTTTAAAAAGAAGCAACTCTCTTGTGCTGCGCGATTTATCATCTATCTTCTTGTTTTAAAATTTATTAACCACTACACCAAAACTTTCACTACAAAAACAATCGTTAAAAGATTATCAGCGTAGTACTACTGAATAAGAATACACCCACGATTAATTGAATTAATACATAATCGATTGAAAAAAAATTACATTCACGTTAAAACATAAAGCACTTACGTCCAGCTTTAATGGCACTCTTCTTCTTTTCCCCAAAGACTTGAACTTCGCAAAGAGTCAAGGGTGAGCGCTTGCGATTGTTGATGCGAATCTGCTGGCCGACCTTATTGCACTGGAACGTCTTCACAGAGAAGAAGCCGCTCGACTTGAACGAGGCGCACTCTTGACCGTCGACTGTGATTGAAAAGTCGTTGAGTCTCTCTGAGCAGCAGTCGAGTCGGTTGTAGATTCGAATCTTCCTGACGAGTGATCGCTCCTTGAGAGTCGCTTGCCACCAGCCCAGCTCAGATTTTGTGTGGGTGCAGCTATTTAAATGCCAGTTAGGATTGGTGTTACCATCGAATGCTCTTTGACAAACACCCTTGACTGCTGTAGAACTTTGAGAGCACGACACGAGAGGAAGACGGTCTAAAAATAAAAGGAAATAGTTGTCACTCAAGCACCGTATTACGCATCGAAATGGATAAAAAGACATATTGACAAATAGTCTTACTCTTTGGAGTTCGCAGTTTGACTTCCTTTCCATACACCTGCACTTCGCAGAGAGTCAGTGGTGACGTTTTACGGTTCTTCACGGTCACAACTTGACCGATCCTGTTGCATTTGAAAGCGCGAATTGAGAAGAAACTGTTGGACTTGTACGACGCGCATTCATGCCCGTCGACCATGATTACGAAGTTGTTCAGTCGTTCTGAGCAACAGTCCATTCGGTTGAAGATTCGAACCGTCCGAATGTGAGACAGCGACTTGGTTCTCGCCTGCCACCAGCCCTTCTCGTTTTTGGTGTGAGTGCAGGACTTGTGGCCATAGAGTTGGTGATCGTTGTTGTCGATGGCCCGACTGCAGACGCCTCCAGCAGCGGTTGAAGACTGTTTGCATTGCAACATTGGGAGCCTCGCTGAAATCAGAGGAATGTGTTTAACTATTTAGTTCTATTCGATTCCCGTAATAATGTTTCTATTGGCTACAGCCTTCTCGTACGAGCTCGTATGTTTTCATTATGCGCTTACCGCCATAAGGATTTCCTGAAAGGTAATTTCCGAAGATCTGCACTTCGCAAACAGTCAGCGGCGTTTTGATTCGATTCTTGATTACCAGCATCTGACCGACTTTGTTACACCTGAAGGTCTTCACTGAAAATGACTTTCTCGAACTGTAGGACTGCTCGCATTCTTGACCATCGAGAAAGATGGAGAAGCTGTTGAGTCTGTCTGAGCAGCAGTCGAGCCTGTTGTAGATTCGAACAAAGCGCACTCGAGCGAAGCCCTTTATGGCGGCTTGCCAAAAGCCTTTCTCGGCATTTGTGTGCGTGCACGAGCCTGCGCCATAGTTCTGGTTGGTTCTTCCATCGAAGGCTCTCTCGCACACGCCTCCAGCTGCCGTAGAGCTTTGGTAGCACGCAGCAAACTTCAGTTGGGCTGAAATACAAAATTGGCAGCATGGAAAGTTAATAGTAGCGTATTTTTTCAAGTAACGGATAAGACGACCATACGATCTGTAAAGCACAATATACTTACTGTTGGCAGAGGCGGCAATATTCACCAGAAGAAAAATTGCGACGATTCTTAATAGCATCCTGGAAGTTTCTAAGTTGACGAGCTGTAGCTCACTTTTAGCGGGAGTGAGATTTCAGGTTTAGGAAGGTAAAACTTTGCTGTCGTGTCTTGATTTTATGCTTTACCGTGGCAGAAAATGATTGACAGTTTGGGGCGGCATTCGTCAGTTTGTGTCAACAGGTTCAGAATGCAGTTTGTTTTAAGATCCGCATAGCAGCTGATGCTCAAAGCTAGCAAGAAAAGCGAAGCCGAAAAAGTTTTTATTCGCTGATATGCTTAGAGATCAGACAGAGCTGTCTAACGCTCTAACGGGTCTAACGGGTTTTGCGCCGTCTTCTTTCATGCTTTTGAAGCTAAACTCGCTGATCAACGCTTTAGTTGAGAGATCATTGATCATTTCTATAAGCGAATTGTTTTGAGTAAATCCACCTATCTCGAAAGCGAAAAAGGGAAAGGCAAATTTTTTTTGACTCAATGTGGGCGTTGGTCAATATGCTTCAGAGAGGCACATATTCCAGCAAATTTTCTGCTTTGCATTTGAAAAATTCTGTAACGATCTAAGTGAGGGGGCACAAAAGAAGTTCGATCCTGTCTTCGGATTTCGCTAGTCAAGCTTTGCCTAAAAAATCCCGTGTGAATTAATTCTTATGCATGTAAATGTATCCGGTGAAGATTCTCGTCGGTAGGGCTTATTAGTCCCGCGTGCACTCAAGTGACAAGTTTTTATAGCGAACTTCCAGCATCAGTCACTGGGACATCTCTGGCCTGCGCATGGAGATGTTGAGCTGGTGCTCTTACTCGTATAGGTCTCTTCTTTAGAATCAAATTTAACTCACGCGGGAAACGCTTATGGTTAGCGCGGGATCAAAGACTCCACTGTGGGTTTATTCTTGTGATTATTTACAGCATTTAGTCTCTCTAATTATGTACTCTGAACGACTAAGTCTGTGTTTACCATTCACTTTAAATTAACACCGGTGTTTTCACCATCGTCATCGTTCATCGCCCATCGTCATCTATTGGTGAAATGTAAAAATCCTATTTGTCAAGCTAAGTCAGTTCCAACGGAATTTAGCATAGGTGTTGGCCTTTGACTTCTATTATCAAATTCTATAAAGCATCGCCATACAATGCATGCATACCAAGCTGAGCCAATAATTCGATATTTGCTAGCTATCATGCAGCTTGAATAGCAAATAGTTGTAAGTTTGACTAAATAAAATTGCATGACATTTCATACGAGTAAAACACTATGCAGTTTATGAACGGTTCGGTACTACTTTAATTAATGCTGTGACTATGGTTAAGTTGAACCAGGACGTTAATTCATGGAGTCCATGCAGAATTAGAGATGGATAATAAACGTATAGATGAAAGCGTTTACTGAAGTTTTCAGTCACATTGCCTTTAAGTATACGTTGCTAATCATACGACTCGGCCGAGTCGTACCGCCCGCAGAGGGTGCAGGAGGTGCTGATGCAGAAGCTGCAGGCACCATACCGCGGCGGGGACTGGCGCGCACTTGCGGCGTTTCGTCGACTGCCTGCTGGCTGATGCCGGCGCCTGGGACACTGCTGGCGGTGCGGCCTACATTCACGCCTAGGCCCTGAAATGCGCCCTGTGATTTTTTCTCACGATTGCGTGGCTGACAACGTAGGACGTATTTTATTCGTTGGCGTTTCAGTGAATCGCGAAACACATCAATACGGTTTTTTGATGTCACAGTTTCCATCTGTTTCCTTTTAGAGGTGAACTCATGCATTCTTAATTAGTGCCAGCCCAATCGCGTCTTCACCGACGGTATTGCCTCAGCGCTTGATTGAGACAACGCTACTCCGTAGCTATCGACCCGCGCGATACCATCAATGACCACTGCAACCCTGGTGAGCTCCACTGCTACACCGACAATTCTAAGCAGTCAGTCAACACCGTTATTTGGTGTCGGAATCTTCCTGAACGAACGGGTCAACGCAATCCAGGTTCAGTACATTGGGGTCAAGTTCAGTTTTCTCCAAAAGAAGTTCTCGCCAACAGCTCTTGCACTGCAGAGCTTCTTGCCACAGGCGTAATTGGTCCAAACATCATTTTTCATTCGGACAGCCAAGCTGCCTTCAGTGGCATGGCTGCAGTGTCAAACTCTGCTACAGCCCTGGACTGTATCAAACTCCTCAAGATGTCAGTTTATACCAACGAAATTACCTTTACATGTAAATGTGTTCCAGGACTTGCGGGGACCTGAGGAAATGCGCTGGCCGACGCCTTTCAAAAGTTGGCGGCTCCGGCTCCTCTCTCGGGCGCGAACCCCTAGTCCTGATTTCCAGCTGCGTCATCGACTTTCGCAGCAAGGCGAGGATCAGGACTCAGCACCGCTCAGCTTGGGCGAACTGCACTACATCCAGAGGCGCTGTTCCCCAGCCCTCTCATCAGCTTTGGAAGCTCCTTTTGCTCCTCTCGCAAAGAGACATTCAGACTGCCATCATATGACCTTCTCGCAGGGCACGGCTGCTTCTCCAGGCATCAAGTCTGGAGAAGTCTTCAGTCTTTGCCCAAGTCTTCACACTTATTAATAAGCGGAGTCCAATTTAAGTGGAATCGTTTAGATTGTTGAAAAAAGTAAAATGGCGGTCAGTTACTGACTACTGCAGATACGAGCTTATGAGTACTAGAATATCTCGATATGTCACAATAAAAGTTGTGAAAAAGTAGAGCGTCTAATCTGTTTTCATTAGTTTGTTTTTCCAATTTTCCAATTTCCTCTCCTTCCTCGGGGTTTGCGGCCTCAGAAGCATTTGGGGTTCAGAATGAACAACATGCATTCAACTACGAGTAGATGTACACAAGTTAACGCAAGACGGACGAAACTAAGCCTAAGGAGCAGGCCCAATCTAGCTCAGCCAATGAGAGAGCAGTAAGGAGAGAGGTCAAAGTCAGACGGACGAAACTCAGTCTAAGGAGCAGGCCCAATCTAGCTCAGCCAATGGGAGAGCAGAAAGGAGAGAAAGAAAGAAAGGAGCTGGTCTCGACCACCACCTGGAACAGCGTCGCTCCCTGGCGATCAGGTGGAGCCTCGGACTGCTGGACCGTTCACAGAACGAAAGGCAGCCCAGGCAAGCCGGCGGCGACGGCGCAGATCTTTGCAGGTGCCCGGGAACCAGTCTTCGAAGCTTCTTCGCCTGTCAATCTGCGCCCTTGCACAAAATTGCAGTCTCGATGTCGTCTGATGGTTTTCTGCGTGTTGACCACCAGTCCGACACTCACCGTAGCAGCAGTTGTGACAGTCCCCAGCACCCAGGTCAAGCACTTGCTCTGCTTTTGCTTTGGTACGAGCTTAAACTTGTGAATCACCCTCGAGTTTCAGCAATGGAAAATATGTTTTATATCGCTAATGCATTTTGTATCGAAAACTGGTTCTCAGTGAAATTTAGTACCCGTCCTCCTTAAGTTGACCCTGCCTCAAACAATTATATTGATAAGATTATCCATCTTTTCGCTCAGATACTGAGCTGACATCTGCAACTTGTACAATATCCACTATCTAAGCTAACTGGAATTCCAGTCTCGTGTATCGATTCTGTCGACCTGAGATGTCTGTAGGGGCAATATAGCTAACAAAACCTCTTGAGCCTTTGCTAGCTAAAGTGTATCAGTTTCACCGTCTAGCTGGGACCACCAACATTTGAAAAACGAATTGAGACCTCTTGGCCATGTAACCTCCAAGTCCTGCTGTTATTATCGATTTGAACAAGTGGAAAGGCTCGATAACAGTGCTTTAATTTATCCGCATACATGTTCTGTAACTTGAGAAGATAAAGCTTAGTACATGTAACTTAAGGATCCTGGAGATTCTAATCGGCTTTGCAAGACACTTTAAGAATCAATAAAAGCCTTTAAGACTCAATAAACTTGGGGGAGGAAATGAAACAGGAATATTTTTATCGCGTTACAACCGAAACAAATGCGTCCTAGTAGAGAAAAAATGGGTCGATAAATTTTTCTGGTTAAAATTGAATTGTATCCAACTTTCAACAAACTTTTGTGTATGAATGAGCTGCAGTTAATTAGGCGTTGTTGTGGCCAGTTGTGCTAATCTGGGTGGTGGTGCTAATCTGGGTGGTGGTGCTAATCTGGTTGGTGGTGCTAATCTGGGGCAGTGGTGCTAATCTGGGGGTTTGTTGCTAACCTGGGTAGTAGTGCTAATCTGGTGGATTGTTGCTAATCTGGGTACTCGTAGTGGTGCTAATCTGGGGGTGCTAATTGCTAATCTGGGTAGTGGTGCTAATCTGGGGGTATTGCTAATCTGGGTAGTGTTGCTAATCTGGGGGTGTTGCTAATAAATCTGGGTAGTGTTGCTAATCTGGGGGAGTGTTGCTAATCTGGGGGATTGTTGCTAATCTGGGGGAGTGTTGCTAATCTGGGTAGTGGAGCTAATCTGGGGAGCGGTGCTAATCTGGGGGAGTGTTGCTAATCTGGGTAGTGGTGCTAATCTGGGGCAGTGGTACTAATCTGGGGGTGTTGCTAATCTGAGGAGCGGTGCTAATCTGGGAGTGTTGCTAATCTGGGGGAGTGTTGCTAATCTGGGTAGTGGAGCTAATCTGGGGAGCGGTGCTAATCTGGGGGAGTGTTGCTAATCTGGGTAGTGGTGCTAATCTGGGGCAGTGGTACTAATCTGGGGGTGTTGCTAATCTGAGGAGCGGTGCTAATCTGGGTGTGTTGCTAATCTGGGTAGTGGTGCTAATCTGGGCAGTGGTGCTAATCTGGGGGTGTTGCTAATCTGGGTAGTGGTGCTAATCTGGGGATTGTTGCTAATCTGGGGGACTGTATTCTGACGATAGTTTGTGTGGAATTTTAACTGGGGTAGAAATTTCACTGAAGTGCATTTTACTCCATAAAACTATTTAGAGTGGGATTCCAGTGACTGGTGTTCTCTGGGTGTTCTCTCTATTAAAAAACAGAATTTTTCATCAGATGTAAGTCTAAAATTGACCCCCCCCCCCTAATAACTTCCATGTCGCCAACATTACAATTGTCTACAAGACGAGGAACTGCTTTTTTGACGATGAAACATAGCAGTTGCATCCGATTATCGATTTGAAGTTGACTCGCTCTCCACTCCGGATTCACTGGCTGAATTTCCAGCGCCTTCATCAGTATCCACACCCGCCGCGCGCCGCCAGAATCTACTCCAGCCTCTCCATCAGGTTGATCTTCTTTCCAACGGAGAGATCAGTAGAAAAGCGCCGCGTGCTCAACTCTACGACCTCCTCAGACGAGCAGATACTTGTTGGTCTGCCTAATGCTGAACTCCCGAATGTCCACCTACCGGTCCAGTAGAGCTCTGAGGTTGCAACACCTTGACTGGTGAGGAGATCGTAAATTCGTCGACGCAGGGCTCTGGACTGTCCGTCGGCGCGCAGAATTTCACTGCCAATCGAAGGTCATTGTCGAACTGCCCAGCAACCGACATTGTGTCCCAGGAAGTTTAGCTTGCTAAAGGGAATTATTAATTATGTGATTACATAGGGGCAATGCAGAACCTTGCAGCTCAAGATCGAGGAGGTTAGTAAAATTGCATTTGTATTTCGGTCGAAAGAATAACTTAGTATAGCGTGCACACTACCGGTACTTATGTATGCTGGTGTTAGAACATGATATGCAAGTAGAAAAGATGGCATAAGCATCGAAAAATATACTTAAATAGCCTACATTATACTTGTCTATGCATGCTTTATTAATATGCGCCTACATTGTGTGTGTTTTTTACCTGCTTTTTGCTCAAATTTGTCTATATGTTCAAATATACGCAATTCATCCTACTATAAGTATTTTTCACTAGCCTACTTTTTGTTAATAAATACGTATCGATGACTACAAATCGATTACTACAAATTGATGCATACATATTGGCGCGCCTGCGGGCGGGGGCGCGTACATATCGGGTTGCATACATATCGGGACGTCTGGATGGAACATGCGGTGATCGGTTCCAAGCGTCGTCAGCCAATGAGAGGCGAGGAGGGTTGACACCCACCTCACCTCCAAAATCGGTCATAAGAGAGCATTTGGTAGTTGCATACAGGCGTTGCGGGTATCCGTAGATGCGACCAAAAAACATTTTTCTCTGTATAAAATCTGTTATATTCTGTCTACGAACACAAATGGTCCTAGCAATTAGCAAATCTAATCACTGCTAGACAAAATTTGTTCCTAAAATAAACAGAACCGTAGGAAAAAGAGCATACGAGCTCGTAAAGCAAAGGACAAACGAGGATGCAGGGTCTCAACAATGACCACTTTTGCACGAATTTTAGTCATCGATCCGGTGCATATACAGGTTATTGGCATGGCAGCTTCAGGTTTAATCTCGTTAGGGTGTCCTATGCATACCCAACCGAATTTTTTTTGTTACTATTGAAAACAATCTCTACCATTTTACCCAGTCCTATGCATACCCAACCGAAAGTGTTTTGTTACTATTGAAAACAATCTCTACCATTTTACCCAGTCCTATGCATACCCAACCGAAAGTGTTTTGTTACTATTGAAAACAATCTCTACCATTTTGCCCAGTCCTATGCATACCCAACCGAAAGTGTTTGTTACTATTGAAAACAATCTCTACCATTTTACCCAGTCCTATGCATACCCAACCGAAAGTGTTTTGTTACTATTGAAAACAATCTCTACCATTTTACCCAGTCCTATGCATACCCAACCGAAAGTGTTTTGTTACTATTGAAAACAATCTCTACCATTTTACCCAGTCCTATGCATACCCAACCGAAAGTGTTTTGTTACTATTGAAAACAATCTCTACCATTTTACCCAGTCCTATGCATACCCAACCGAAAGTGTTTGTTACTATTGAAAACAATCTCTACCATTTTACCCAGTCCTATGCATACCCAACCGAAAGTGTTTTGTTACTATTGAAAACAATCTCTACCATTTTACCCAGTCCTATGCATACCCAACCGAAAGTGTTTTGTTACTATTGAAAACAATCTCTACCATTTTACCCAGTCCTATGCATACCCAACCGAAAGTGTTTTGTTACTATTGAAAACAATCTCTACCATTTTACCCAGTCCTATGCATACCCAACCGAAAGTGTTTTGTTACTATTGAAAACAATCTCTACCATTTTACCCAGTCCTATGCATACCCAACCGAAAGTGTTTTGTTACTATTGAAAACAATCTCTACCATTTTACCCAGTCCTATGCATACCCAACCGAAGGTGTTTTGTTACTATTGAAAACAATCTCTACCATTTTACCCAGTCCTATGCATACCCAACCGAAAGAGTTTTGTTACTATTGAAAACAATCTCTACCATTTTACCCAGTCCTATGCATACCCAACCGAAAGTGTTTTGTTACTATTGAAAACAATCTCTACCATTTTACCCAGTCCTATGCATACCCAACCGAAAGTGTTTGTTACTATTGAAAACAATCTCTACCATTTTAGCCAGTCCTATGCATACCCAACCGAAAGAGTTTTGTTACTATTGAAAACAATCTCTACCATTTTAGCCAGTCCTATGCATACCCAACCGAAAGAGTTTTGTTACTATTGAAAACAATCTCTACCATTTTAGCCAGTCCTATGCATACCCAACCGAAAGAGTTTTGTTACTATTGAAAACAATCTCTACCATTTTAGCCAGTCCTATGCATACCCAACCGAAAGTGTTTGTTACTATTGAAAACAATCTCTACCATTTTAGCCAGTCCTATGCATACCCAACCGAAAGTGTTTGTTACTATTGAAAACAATCTCTACCATTTTGCCCAGTCCTATGCATACCCAACCGAAAGTGTTTTGTTACTATTGAAAACAATCTCTACCATTTTGCCCAGTCCTATGCATACCCAACCGAAAGTGTTTGTTACTATTGAAAACAATCTCTACCATTTTAGCCAGTCCTATGCATACCCAACCGAAAGTGTTTTGTTACTATTGAAAACAATCTCTACCATTTTGCTTTTCTACCATTTATCAAGTTTCATTCCACGACCGACCCCTGGTTCGACTCCTGATCCACCCCATGCGGGCCAGCCTCCAAAGCACAGAGAGTGTACAAGTCTGGGAGTAGACAGTCATGGTCGCTGTATTTCTAGTGGTCCATGGTTCTCATATAAGTTTCACGAGTTCCCCCTTTCGGTATAAAATAGTACTCAATGTAGCTCGTACTAAAACGAGTAGTGTCACAAATAATTACCGGATGTACGCTATAGGGAAGCTATAACTCAAGCTAAAATTACTACTACTCATGGCGAATATAACTTTTTCTGCAATAATTTTCATGGGAGTAACAAATAAAGCTTTTTGGTCGCTACTTTATCAAAGTTTAGTTTTAAGTATTCTGCAGCAATATTGAAGTCAGCCAATTGGGACAATAAATTATGAATTCACAAATACATCTATTGCTTTCGAGCTACAAGTTTACCCACCCTCGAATCGGGTTCTTCACTTCCACCTCTCTTTCCTTCCAATATCAGCCTCTTTAACTTCATCAAATAGAACTGGCCATGCAAACGCCGCGGGTTCGTGTAGGGCCAAGAAATGTACGGGCAGTGTAGTGGACCGCAGGATAGGATATCGTCAACACACCCTCAACCGCCAATCAGAGAGCCTGGAAGCGAAAAAAATATCACCTAGTTACGTATATAAATAGATAAGCGCAACCCTCTATCCGGCTGAAGTTCGCTCTAGAACGAAACGATATTATAGACTAACAGCGCTGGACTAATAGCTGTAGAAGTGTATTGCATCCCGCGGTCATGCTATTCTTCAATGTGTTAAACGTTACTTGCAATTCGGTTTTCAACGCAGCCGCTTATCAGAGTAACAACGCCTATCGACTAACCGTGCTGTGCTTGAGTGCACTTCAAGCTGTTGCTTTCATTGTTGGAGCAACTTTGAACTTGTGCGGCCTGGCAACGCTGATGCGTCACTCCGGTTTAGGCCTGGAGCTGGCGAGCCAATTCAGCAGTTTTGCTGTTGCAGACACGGCCTTCATGCTGTTTAACCTGCTGGATTCGTTTAGCCACGCTATTGAAAATGCCACGCCTTTGGAGCAGCTTCAGCCGTACATGAGCTACGTTGTCTATGCTCATCCGCTGGTGTGGATGCTGAGAACCATTGCTTATACTGTGCACAGCTGGCAGACTGTCATGCTCAGTGGTTTGAAATGCGTCCGGGTACTGCGACCGCTGACTAGCGTTAGTAAGAGACAGCTCAAGTCTCTGGTTGCCATGGTGTGGCTGTACAGTTCGGTAACTGGAGTGCCCACCGTGCTGCTGTTTCAAACGTTCACGTCCGTGTTGTACGCCAAGTGCCCTGATGGATTCAAGATTGCCAGCAGTGGCTACTACGCCTACAATGGTGGATTCGACGCGGATGTTAGCGACAATAAGACCAAGGCAATTCGAGATCAAGGTGAGTGAACTATCTGTGTGCGAGTGTTATCGCGTCACCGGAGGAAATGAGGAAATTGTAAACAGAAAAGTGTCTGCGGGACTCGCGAAGCAGATACATATGACAAAACAACTAATTTCCTTTTAACTGAGTGCTTCTCATGTTAAACATTTATTAGTTTAAGATTGTTTATCAAGGCAAACAAGGCAGACGCATAAAAGATATTTTTACTGCCATAGAACTTTAGAAGGGGAATTATATATTCGCCAGTTGATTGCGTATGTGTGTGTAGCTTGAGGCTAATTTGTTTGTTGGGTTGCGAACTGAAGATCACGCGTTTGGGACAGTTATCTTGTTGGAACCATTTAGCCGGTTTAGAGTGCTATAACATATCAGCTAGTTACATACCTTTTTTAAATATGCAACACGGAACACCTTACATGTGCATGTTACTTACTTTTCGTGCATGCTTTAGTGCATGTTTAGTAAGTAGTTAGTTAGTTAGTTAGTTAGTTAGTTAGTTAGTTAGTTAGTTAGTTAGTTAGTTAGTTAGTTAGTTAGTTAGTTAGTTAGTTAGTTAGTTAGTTAGTTAGTTAGTTAGTTAGTTAGTTAGTTAGTTAGTTAGTGAGTTATTTAGTGAGTTAATTAGTTAGTTAGTTAGTTAGTTAGTCAGTAAGTTAGTCAGTTACGAGCGTAGTTAGTTAGTCAGTTAGTTAGTTAGTTAGTTAGTTAGTTAGTTAGTTAGTTAGTTAGTTAGTTAGTTAGTTAGTTAGTTAGTTAGTCAGTTAGTTAGTTAGTTAGTTAGTTAGTTAGTCAGTTAGTTAGTTAGTTAGTTAGTTAGTTAGTTAGTTAGTTAGTTAGTTAGTTAGTTAGTTAGTTAGTTAGTTAGTTAGTTAGTTAGTTAGTTAGTTAGTTAGTTAGTTAGTTAGTTAGTTAGTTAGTTAGTTAGTTAGTTAGTTAGTTAGTTAGTTAGTTAGTTAGTTAGTTAGTTAGTTAGTTAGTTAGTTAGTTAGTTAGTCAGTTAGTTAGTTAGTTAGTTAGAAACTGGTTCCTATTACTAGCACATGGATTCAATCCCATAATTCTCAGGATTCAGCTGGGCCTCAGTGCCGCCCGTATTCAACGCCCTGAACTCAACCGTGGTCCCAACCGCCGCCACCCTGATCTGCAATCTGCTGCTGCTGCGTCGCCTCCGTTGGCGAGCCAAACGTCTGCCTGGCGAGCAGAGCCAGCAGCAGGAGGCTGCAGCGATGAGGCAGAGCAGAGACGCCACCAGAACTGTCATGCTCTCGGTGAACTGCTTCTTGGCGTTCCAACTACCAATGGTTGTCTGGACCCTGGTGGACACCTGGTTCTGGATGAAGCTGAAGCCTCACGTGTTCTCCCTGTTAGTGGTGCTCGCCAACACGGTTAGCCAACTGTTCTTTGCGGCGGATTTCTCCGTCTGTCTGCTCAGCAATCGCCGGTTCCGTTTGGCCTTCCGGCGGGTAATTTTACGCCGGAGAGGCGGCCAAGATCAACCACTGGTCAGCGGAGGCACCGCGTCAGGAGGCAAGAACGCTAACGCCTGTCGGCATGCAGCCGCCGCCGCCGCCATGATGGAGGTGGTTGCTGATGGTACAACGGACGCCGATCCGCAAGCAATTTTTGTAGTGGTTGGCAAAGACTGCGGCAGTTACTGCGACAGTCAAGAAGCCGCCAGCAACGGTGCAGTTCCGCAGGAGACAACGCAGCTTTAACTGACGCTTTTGATTGCGGGTCTGTTAGCTTTGTGGTAGACTGACACCGATTTTGGTAATTGATGCCCTGCTTGTGCCATCGCTGTTCGACCTACAGGGTGGTCCAGAAAGGTCTCCTGGGATAGCAAACTGCATTTGCTATGCATTTCGTACATTTTGATTCACTCGTACTCTACTGTATTTCAGCTCCATGGCTGACGCACCAGCTGGGAGATTCAAATGATGTATGCCGTTTTGAATGTCTCATAATTATATAAATAATAGTTGATTGAACGTATACCTGCTCCAATCAGGCCAGATTTGCAATCGACAGCTCAGCCCCAGCTATTGAAGGCTGCGTACGGCTGTTCAGTACATAGACTGGGGGCTCGCCACACACGCACAAACACCCTTAATTACCTCACCAATATTGCTGGTAATGCAGAGTTAAGTGCCTTGCACAAGAGTCCGACGCTCTAACCCCTAAGGCTACAGCCCCCTTAAAAAGTAAGACAAGACTCGTTAGCTGGTAGTTGGGAGTGCCTCTGTCGGTTGCACATCTGGCCTAATTCATGAGTCGGGTTAATTATGCACAATTTTTATCACGAGTGGCATCCGATCATCGCTCCAAGAAGTTTTAAGAAGCAGACTTGCATTGACAACAAGAGCCATCATGTTGAGCTGGGACTGACAGGTCTAACAGGGCTACAACACAGCTGATTAAAATGGTTTGAAGAAAACTGCTGTTATATGTAATTCATGTTGTTTGAAGCAAGTACCAAAGATATTTAAGTAAAAAATACCCACTAAAACAAGTTTTAAGCACGTCGCGATGTTTGCAGTGCAGAGAAACTTAAGTAATTTCTATCCGGGAGAGCTTTCTGGACCACCCTTGTCATGTACATGCAAGTACCCTAACTTCGGCCACAAAGTATTTTTTACGATAACAACTATAGCTGGTGGACATAACTCTTGAAAAATATGAAAATTCTTTATTCCCTCAGACTTTGGAAGGCAATTCGTAATCCGTAGTAGCGTTTAGACTTAAATAGACTTGAAAGCTCACAAACCAAAGTTCAAGCGAGGTACAGACATTAAAATGAATATTTTTTATAATTTTAAACTGTTTCATATGTCCTCAAAATACCTTACCAGTGATGATGGTTCGATGTGCAATTTTAATGCTTAATTCGTCTTTGTTTTCAATTAATCGAACTTTTCTGAATGCAATTTGCGCAATTTTGCGGATTTAATCCCGCCACCTAACACCATGTTCGAATGTAAAAATATGTTTTGCAGCCATTAAAATTTGTATTCTGCATTCCGTGGGGCACTTAAGGCCTTTTGTTAACAATTTTGTCCCGAACATAAAGTCAAGAAATTAGGTTTAAATTTTGCTTAAATTTTTTTATTGTTTGCACATTATTAAGCACCGCGGCTAAGAACAGCAAGCACTTTAAAGCGAATACATGTATTAATTGCGCCCATACCTGTTTATCAGTTCTCGCTACTTTTCAACGCTCTGACCTGTCCTTGCCCGTATGGCGACGTGCAGGATGTCCACAGGATTGTCGTTACTTTTGCAAAATTTCCGTTTGTCAATAGTGAGCTGTGCATATTTTCTGTAACGGCAAATGCGACAATAAACCGATGTTTAATTAACCCACCCTTGCGCAGCTACGCGTACATACGAACAAACGTACTGACACTCCTCGTGTCTCGTATTTGCTCGACAAATAACACCTGGATTCGATTTTTACTTTTAATTTCCTGAAACAATTATCAAGCGGTCGTGGATTGGCAAATCAGCCCAGAATGCGTAGCAACTAATATAAAGTTATAATCCTGTTTGACAGTAAACCTGAAGTCTATAGTTTCAGTTTTTCACGGAGGTGCATGGTTGCTTCCCTGTATTTAATCGTGAATAAAGAAGTTCGTATTTGCATAGCAAAAAAATACTGATTTTTCGGGTTTGAATTAAAGCGACATAAATGTTAGAAGCCAACGCTTTCATTACTGCACATGCAGGGCACTTCTGCACGTGAGAAATCTTCCATGACAAAGTGATTAAGTAAGTCCTGATAACTGCTGCCTTAAAATGGCTTCATCAAATATGCGTCACGGAATTTTTTGCTTTGAAAAAATCTTTTAAAAAGGATTTATGGCATGGTTTCTGAAGCCAAAAAAGATGCAGGTAAAAGAAGACTAGCTACATTTCGCTGCTGTGAGATTGCTATAATTTGAGTCCAATTCCAGAGCAAGTTCAAAATTGAAATCATATTTCTAAATCAATTTTAAGTCACAAATTAGTACTTGCTTTTCTGCTGCATAAACAGCTATATACATGTAGCTATAATGTCTGTAAACAAAAGCTGAATGTATATCTACTGTGCTCCATATCATATAGGGCTTAATGCATTCTTAATTATAGCAGCTTTTAATGAGTTCATACAGCTTCTTCACAGTTCAGTGGAGCTAAGTATAGCTGTGGTCATGCTAGTTCAGCCTGTAATGACATCTCAAATAATCTCACACAAAAGTTTTAGCTGCATGATGGCTCTTTTGAGACGCAATCGAAGATTCCAAGGTTGGGGCCATAGACATAGCTTTAGAGCCATGCATGCTATCGATCAACTTTGGACAAGCAAACTCAGCCAAAAATGTAGGCTTCATTGATTCTGGTCAACCGAATCGATCTGATCATTCTGTTTTCCGAATAAAACTAGCAACAAAAGCGATCAAGTTCCAAGGCGCTTTTAGTCTCTGTGTAGGACATGCAGACGCAGCGAATTCAGCACTCAAAAATTGTAAATGAATGGCCGGCCAAAGGAAGCCTCTATGCGCACGAATGTCTAATGGCGTTGCTGCACGAGCAAGCCGTGTGCTTTTATCAATTAATTGTTATTCCATAGACATCAGCTAGCGTGCAGCAATATACATGTAGGATTGCAGTATTGTAACACGATATATATTTCTCGTGCATTAAATGACTCCAGCCAATACGCGATCACGAGCCATTTAGGCAAGCTTTTACGCTCGCATTTTTCCCATATGGTAAGTAACATGTACTTACTGGCTCCATCGGCGTATTATAACACGATATAAATGTGTAAAAGCGTGCATAAAACGCTAAATTGTAAGCACACTAAAAGCGTGCTTAAATGGCTCGTGATCGCGTATTGGCTGGAGTCATTTAATGCACGAGAAATATATATCGTGTTACAATACTACTCAATACTTGGTTTCTTGCTTAAAACCAAGTATTGAATCCTATATTGTATACAAAGGACATATAAGATATATACTGCAGTAGTCCTTGACTGTCTGCAACCTGACTGATAAACATATTATTGCACGCTGAGCAGCATTAATATATGGTGTTGACAATGTCTCTCCGGTCCATTTAATTTGCGAACAAATTTAACGGTTAATGTAAGTAAAATAACAAAGTTTACAGCTTTTGCAGAAATAATAGTATTTTCTACTTTTTAATACTCAAAACACATAATTTTTACAAAAACCTTTTAGATTAGAGTTAAGTATATTAATAAACGACTTTAGTATCCATTGTTTTGGTATTTATTATTTAAAATAAAACATTCTTAGAAGACACTCTTAGAATAGGTACACTCTTCTAAGTAGTTGTGTGATTTGCACTGATTTGTGTCTACATGTCTCTCATACAAGTAACTCGTTTGTTGTTATTTATTCCGTTACTGTGTCAAAAATAAATGACAAGACAACTTAAATCATGGCGTATGTCTAAGTCACCATATAGGGCCTAATAAAACATGTCAGTATGTCACTTTAATACAAAGCTGCGACATTAAGATTGTTGGTAATTTTTTACGCTATTCCCTTATTCCAGTATATAGCTATATTTCAGAGTTTTTGTAGCTAGCTACTCTCAGTCTTAGTAATTTTTCGCATTAATACAACTAATAAAGTAATATTTAGTCCTATAAAAATGTAGGAATAATTGGGTTTTCTTATTGGCAGTGCTTATCCCCACGGTACCGAAGGAATAATTTCTGTCTTATTCCAACGGTACCGTGCGAATAATTTTCTGCTTATCCGCACGGCACACTGAGGAGATAGCTGCCCTATCTTCTACATATGCCGTGCGAATAATTTTCTGCTTATCCGCACGGCACACTGACGAGATAGCTGCCCTATCTTCTACATATGCCGTGTTGTGGGAAGTTTAGTACATACGATTTGAGTGCAGTATAACAACATAACTTGGCTTGAACATTTGTTCTAAAGAAATAAAGATTTTTTCTATGAGAAAGAATTTTTTTGTGTAGTAACAAATGATGTAAATTAAATTAACTCTAAGAATTGTTTATTATTTAAATTTTTAGCAAAGTCTAATCTGATCTCGCCGTGATTTATATAGTCCATTGCCGCTTCCGTAGAATTTTACTACTCATGTGAATTCGCATGATTCATATTCATATTGCGGACAAGCAGAAAATTATTCGCACGGCATATGTAGAAGATGGGCAGCTATCTCGTCAGTGTGCCGTGCGGATAAGCAGAAAATTATTCGCACGGCATATGTAGAAGATAGGGCAGCTATCTCCTCAGTGTGCCATGCGGATAAGCAGAAAATTATTCGCACGGTACCGTTGGAATAAGATAGAAATTATTCCTACGGTACCGTGGGGATAAGCAGTGCCTTTCTTATTATACCCTGTTTGCTGTTTACGAAATAGAAAATAAAATTATTCCTAACACTGATTCCAGCTCCTGAAAAGTAGGTTCTTAACAAATTAAAAGAGTTGCTTTTATAAGAGTTGCCTTTAATAGCCTTTTGCAAAATACTAATAATAGGCCTACTAGGGGCCTAATAGGAAAAGGACAAATTGTAAGGGATAACCTGGACAACTAATTTGTAACGAATGAATGCCGAGGACTGTCACTTGAATTATCACGATCAGTCGAAAATGCCAAATCAGAGCGCGCAAACTCTTACGAGCGATATTTATTATATATTAGTTACATTGAGCAATAAAACAAACTACATTATAAAACAATTATGCAAAATTTTATACATACACTAAAAAGTACAGTAAATGCAGAAACCAGAATACAAATATGAAATACAAATAATACAGTGAGAAATAAGTACAAAATATGTTTCCATTTAAAATAGATATGGAGATACATTACATTATCCTCCTCTTGGAAAGGACAATGTCCACATTGTTAATAAAAGTACATGTACAAAAAAATACAATACAAAGTAATGAAAATAACTATTAAATATACAGTACATGCTAAATTTTGAGCAAAAAAAAGATTGAACTCGCATTCCCAACTAGACATCGCAATGAGGTGTCAGAACACATTTTAAAACAATGGTCTAGACCAAAAGAGAAGCTAGTTAACCAACACAAAAACCAGAATTCAACAGGGTTAGCAGAGCCCTGGGTTCTCCCCACCACAACCAGTGCAGAGCACAGCATGAATGAAGCAGAAACACTTTATTAATGAAAGGAATTGCCTGTGCACACTATTGTGATACACTGCCATTGGGTGAAACCTTACAAAACACAGAAGAAAATACAGTACAACATTGAAAAATTATTTGAAAAGTAAAGTACATCATGGCAATTGCCAAAATACAGTATAAAGTACATATGAAGGAATTACAGTAAGTACAAATAAGTACAATTACATTAAAATCAATCAACAAAGCATCGGAATTGGAAGATGCAGCTTCCTGGTTCTGGACTTTAGAACAGCAAAATTACAAATTTAAAAACAAAATTTTGCTCTGAACTGGGTACACATCTACATGTACATTCTACAGCTAGTATTGTATTTGAACATAGATGCTTTTAAAAAACAAATATAATATTCGAAATCACTCAGCGACTGACAGTATCTGCAGCACCTGTCCTTTGGCAGCATCTTCGGCACCTGTGATTTTGTTGGCCTGGCTCGCGGCTGGCTGACATACTGGTTGGCGTCGGCTGGCTGGACGCGTGCTGCATGCTGATGTGATTGGCTGCGTTGCTGTACATTTGCGGTCGATCAGAAGATTCAGCGGAGTCCTTCATGGAATCCGAGTCCTGGCGTGGTCGCCATTGTAACGAATGAATGCCGAGGACTGTCACTTGAATTATCACGATCAGTCGAAAATGCCAAATCAGAGCGCGCGAACTCTTACGAGCGATATTTATTATATATTAGTTACATTGAGCAATAAAACAAACTACATTATAAAACAATTATGCAAAATTTTATACATACACTAAAAAGTACAGTAAATGCAGAAACCAGAATACAAATATGAAATACAAATAATACAGTGAGAAATAAGTACAAAATATGTTTCCATTTAAAATAGATATGGAGATACATTACAAATTAACAAAAGGAAACTTGTGGGCATATAATAACTAAGCTTTTTTATATATATAATTTATAGTGGTAGACTATATAGAGGGTTTATAAAATACACTTGTCTTTAGGCCAATAAAAAGTCAATATTTCATAGGCTTTAGCCTTGCTTTGGTCTACAAGATGTTATAAATATAATCTTAAATTGCCTAATGAGAATTTTTCACATCTTTCTATACTTGTAATCATTTAAGGCCTTAATTACTAGCATAACATTCTTATTTATTACTTACTTAGAGTACCTAGCAAACAAATTATTGTTTGGTTATTTTTTGCATTCATGTTTTTATCTAGTCTTTCAAGATTGTTTTCTTCTAGTTTATTCAATTTATTTTGTATGCAGCTAAATATGAAATAAAAATTTTATACTAAACAATCACTAAACTATCTTAATAAATTTCCTATTTAGTATTTGTCTTTTTATATGAAATTTAGTTTTTTAGTTATAATTAACATTTAGGTATAAAAAGTTCTAAAATAGAAATAAGTATAAGTATAATAAAAGAATATATCATTATCATTTTATCTATAACTATATAAACGTTTAATAACTAGAAACTTTTATACTTTTAAATAAACTAAAATAAGTTTTTATAAATGTGTAAGTTATTATATTTATAGAAGCATAGCAGTGATTACAAATAAATATCTTTTAAGGTTGATAAAATAAACAATTATTAAGCATTTTAAAGTTACTATCATTTAGGATAGCAAGAAAAAAAGCTATCAATAATGCTTTATAAAGAATGTAAAATATATCTATAATATTCAATGCCTATCAACTTGATTGCATTCCCTAATAAGTCTTCATTTTGCATCTGGTATCCAGTGTTTAAGAAAATTTGGCAAGTGCAGGTGTAAGCAGATGTATACATTCATTCAATGGCAACAATAATATGGGTTATATGCACATATGAAATCTAAGATTAGTGGCTAAGATGATAAGATGAATCTTTAAATTCTTTGCCAACTCTCTCTAGGGGGGGGGGGTATAAACTACATTGTCAATCACAGTGCAGCCTATTTAGAGCCTAGCTATGAATGTCATGGAAGATTGATGCCTTGCTGCACACTAGGACTAGACCACTGGCTGATAGCAGACTAACTAGATAAGAAGTTGTTTGTCTATCTAAATAAAATTATAGTTATTCCTTCTATTTTCCTAGTTGCATATGCACATAACTTTCTCTTTTGCATGGAAGTGCCAAAGCCACTTTTTCCAATAGGCTAGTATATGTGCAAACCTTTGAAGTATCATTGTGTGTCGCCTGTAGCTTTTTTGATTCTATTCCAATAGGGATTATCTTTTCATTCTTTTTTCTCCCTTTTCCCCCCTCCTCCTCCCCTCTCTTCTCTCTGCCTTCTCCCCTTTCCCTTCTTTTCCCTCTCCTCTCTCACTTTCCCTCTCTTCTCTTTCCTATTCCGTCTCTTCACCTCTCCTCTTCCTCTCTTCTTCTTGCCTCTCCCCTCTCCTCTCTTCTCGTGAAGTTTAAGTAACTCCTGAAAGCCCCGAAATTGTTTGCAGTCTAGCCTTTGTTGATAGTGGCAAATGCTGGATGGCCTCATTGGCTTCAATTATCTTTACTCAGGCCCCAATATCCCAACCACAAAGTGCATATGGTGTTAAAAATCTGTGCTTTAGTCCCCAAACCCAGGGACTTGAGAGCTCACCTCAGAAGCTTTGAAACTGCATGGCAACATTCATTAATTTTTTTAACTTTTCTACTGCTCTACCCCCACCCATCAAATCCATGGCTCAGATGGTCTCTTAAGTCTCAAGTCTTCCAAGTTATTGATGGCCTAGGGAGCTAGTCAGCTAGATATGGAAAAAATATGTGTTCCCATAACTGTATCTGTATCCATATGTTCTGTCTAAAAGCTTCATATCCATAACTAAATTTGTAGCCGTATCCTGTTCATGTAAAATGTATTATAAATCCTATGCTTAATAATTTCTTATAGTCATAATACTTGTCATCACAGTCAGTCTTTAATATTATGTGTTACATGTTAAATATAGAATAGGTATAATATCTGTTCAATCTACAAAGTCAGATTTATCTGCGTTTCAGTCCAGGTTGCCAACTTCAAGCACAGCCACCCAATGGAGTACTGGGGGCTTAATAAAATTATTCGCCATACTGACCTACTGGCAACTGCACTTCTAATAGTTACTATAGTAGAATTTAGACCAGCACTGTGTCAACAAGCTCTAGATCTTAATGCACAGAACCTATTGGCAGTGGAACTTTTGCAACCATCTGACGCGGCAACAGTAGCAGCAGTTCATGGCTGTCAAGTCGTTCGACATTTAAATCTGATCAACCATTTCGCCTTGATGCGGTGCAGTCGGTTAGGAATCAATAAAAAATATAAGAATAATGATAATACTACTAATCGAATAACACATCGAATACGTCGACACGCTTTAGTAGTTTGGGCAGAGCCTCAAGTTGCCAAGCAACGAGTGAAGCGAGATTTCGGTACCACCATCAGTGCGGATTATTTATTTTTTAACGATCCGTTCTATTCTCAACAGTGGTATTTACAGTCTGGAGCATTGGGCGGCCACGATCTGGATGTGAGGTCAGTCTGGTCTATGGGCTACAGTGGCAAAGGACTTGTTGTTAGCATACTGGACGATGGCATTGAGCATTGGCATAGCGATCTTAAGGACAACTATGACCCGGATGCTAGCTACGATATTAATGGTCACGATGCAGATCCGGCACCTAGGGACACGCCTACTAATGTGAATCGGTTAGTGAATATTATTTAGTTATTGATTAACATCTGGGATACCAGAGTAAATTTTCTGATCAATTTCATAGATAGATACGGACAAACCATTTTTAGTATAGTGGACTAGCAATCTGCGCCCCGTTGGGTTTTTTGAGTCAACTACATGTAGGTTTTGGCCTTGTACAGTTTCGCTAGTATACTAAGGAAATTGATGTTTAAAGCTACAAAGCATCTGCCCTGAAAGCCTGCCATGGCTTAACCCAACTCTCCATGTCATCTGCTTTTGGCTTGGCCTTACCGTTACCAACAACTTAGGAACGGGTTTGGCAACTCCCCTCCTCCATAAGCCACAGCATTTCAGCAATCCCCTCAGGAGTTTTGGCACCTCAGAAATTCCCCTCCCCGTGAGCAACTCTCAGCAATCCCCCCATTTGAGTCCTTGCCAATCTGAGCATTTCCTCCCCATTTGAGTCCTTGCCAATCTGAGCATTTCCTCCCCATTTGAGTCCTTGCCAATCTGAGAATTCCCCCCCCCATTTGAGTCCTTGCCAATCTGAGCATTTCCTCCCCATTTGAGTCCTTGCCAATCTGAGAATTCCCCCCCCATTTGAGTCCTTGCCAATCTGAGCAATTCCTCCCCATTTGAGTCCTTGCCAATCTGAGCAATTCCTCCCCATTTGAGTCCTTGCCAATCTGAGCAATTCCTCCCCATTTGAGTCCTTGCCAATCTGAGCAATTCCTCCCCATTTGAGTCCTTGCCAATCTGAGCAATTCCTCCCCATTTGAGTCCTTGCCAATCTGAGCAATTCCTCCCCATTTGAGTCCTTGCCAATCTGAGCAATTCCTCCCCATTTGAGTCCTTGCCAATCTGAGCATTTCCTCCCCATTTGAGTCCTTGCCAATCTGAGCAATTCCTCCCCATTTGAGTCCTTGCCAATCTGAGCATTTCCTCCCCATTTGAGTCCTTGCCAATCTGAGCAATTCCTCCTCATTTGAGTCCTTGCCAATCTGAGCATTTCCTCCCCATTTGAGTCCTTGCCAATCTGAGAATCCCCCCCCCATTTGAGTCCTTGCCAATCTGAGCAATTCCTCCCCATTTGAGTCCTTGCCAATCTGAGCAATTCCTCCCCATTTGAGTCCTTGCCAATCTGAGCAATTCCTCCCCATTTGAGTCCTTGCCAATCTGAGCATTTCCTCCCCATTTGAGTCCTTGCCAATCTGAGAATCCCCCCCCCATTTGAGTCCTTGCCAATCTGAGAATTCCCCCCCCCCCCCATTTGAGTCCTTGCCAATCTGAGAATTCCCCCCCATTTGAGTCCTTGCCAATCTGAGCAATTCCTCCCCATTTGACTCCTTGACAATCTGAGTAATCCCCCCCATTTGAGTCCTCGACAATCTGAGTAATTCCCCCACTCAAATTCCCCCACATAAGAAGCCTTGCTAATATGAGCAAATAAAACACGGGATCTGCTGAGCACTGCATTTTTACTAGTGCAGTTGTATCGCATTGTTATTTCCGCCATACCGCAGTCACGGCACCCGCTGCGCTGGTGAAGTGGCCGCCACGGCTAACAACGGAGTCTGCTCTGTCGGCATCGCCTTTGACGCTCGAATTGGGGGTGAGCGGACAGCCAGGGCCGTTAGGGTGACCTCAGCTCATCGCTCAGTCATTGAACTCTTGACTTCAGTTCACCCTTCTCCTCTCGCAGGCGTCAGGATGCTGGACGGCCCCATCACGGACAGTGTAGAAGCAGAGTCGCTAAGCCACAATCAGGGCCACATTGACATTTATTCAGCGTCCTGGGGTCCGGACGATGATGGCCGGACAGTGGACGGGCCTGGCCGGTTGGCTAAACAGGCTTTTCTGAAGGGCGTCAGTTCGGTGAGTGCGTTTGTGTTGCAGTGTTGGGGATTTTTTTTTATCTAATGTATTTTTGGTAACATTGGCTGGTTGCGTTCGTTGATTCTTGAATAGAAAATTATTATCAAATCGATTTATCGGTTGATTAATTCATTTGATTGGTTAATTTATTGACTGATTGATTCATTTTTTATTAATTAATTGATTGATTGATTGATTTTTTATTAATTGATTTATTAATTTGTTTGAATAATTGATTGATTGCAGATTGATTGATTGATTGATTTATTGATTTATTGAATAATGGATGGATTGATTGATTGATTGAATAATGAATTGATTGATTGATTGATTTATTGAATAAAGGATTGATTGATTGATTGAATTGATTGATTGATTGAACTAATTGATTGAAAAATGGATTGTTTGATTGATTGAATTGATTTATTGAAAAAATGGATTGTTTGATTGATTGAATTGATTTATTGAATAATGAATTGACTGATAGATTTATTGAGCAATGGCTTGTTCGATTGCTTGAATTGATTGATTGAATAATGGATTGTTTGATTGATTGAATTGATTTATTGAATAATGAATTGACTGATAGATTTATTGAATAATGGCTTGTTCGATTGATTGAATAATGGCTTGTTAGATTGATTGCATTGATTTATTAAATAATGGATTGATTGATTGATTGAATTGATTGATTGAATAATGAATTGTTTGATTGATTGAATGATTTTTTATTAACTAATTTATTGATTGATTGATTGATTCAAAAAATAATTATTCGACTGGAAATACAAAGTATCTTGAATTTTTGACCGTACATATTCAATAGAATAATCGAAATATTTACTGATGAGAAATAGATTCAATATAAATGATGGATACATAAGAACTATTGACTATACATTATATTCACTAAAGTTTACAAATAAACAGACCAGCAGTGTGATTACCTTTAACTGCATTTTATGGTGCCGTTGCCTTCACACATCAATTTTAAATTGGGTTTCCCTGGCACAATTCAATAGTTCTAATTGGAATGCACTGGGCTTGCCCACATCCTGTCTACATGTATATAGTGCTGCTTCTAAATAATTAATGACTAATTTTATGTAGGCAATATAGTAGTCACTTGTACTTGGCTGCAGTCATTGTGCAATGCAACTTCATGTATTTAGTTTTTGTTGCTCATAAAGTTACTTCTATTGTGGGTATAGTTTTACTAGGCAGTTCTACTCATTTATTTATTTGAGAACACGGGCTAGTATATCACACAATACATTGTGTGCCACCCCTGTCCATCAATGTGTTCTACCCCTGTCCATCAGTGTGTTCTACCCCTGTCCATCAGTGTGTTCTACCCCTGTCCATCAGTGTGTTCTACCCCTGTCCATCAGTGTGTTCTACCCCTGTCCATCAGTGTGTTCTACCTGTGTCCATCAGTGTGTTCTACCTGTGTCCATCAGTGTGTTCTACCTGTGTCCATCAGTGTGTTCTACCTGTGTCCATCAGTGTGTTCTACCTGTGTCCATCAGTGTGTTCTACCCCTGTCCATCAGTGTGTTCTACCTGTGTCCATCAATGTGTTCTACCTGTGTCCATCAGTGTGTTCTACCTGTGTCCATCAGTGTGTTCTACCTGTGTCCATCAGTGTGTTCTACCCCTGTCCATCAGTGTGTTCTACCCCTGTCCATCAGTGTGTTCTACCCCTGTCCATCAGTGTGTTCTACCCCTGTCCATCAGTGTGTTCTACCTGTGTCCATCAATGTGTTCTACCCCTGTCCATCAGTGTGTTCTACCCCTGTCCATCAGTGTGTTCTACCTGTGTCCATCAGTGTGTTCTACCTGTGTCCATCAGTGTGTTCTACCTGTGTCCATCAGTGTGTTCTACCCCTGTCCATCAGTGTGTTCTACCTGTGTCCATCAATGTGTTCTACCCCTGTCCATCAGTGTGTTCTACCCCTGTCCATCAGTGTGTTCTACCCCTGTCCATCAATGTGTTCTACCCCTGTCCATCAGTGTGTTCTACCCCTGTCCATCAGTGTGTTCTACCTGTGTCCATCAATGTGTTCTACCCCTGTCCATCAATGTGTTCTACCCCTGTCCATCAGTGTGTTCTACCCCTGTCCATCAGTGTGTTCTACCTGTGTCCATCAGTGTGTTCTACCCCTGTCCATCAGTGTGTTCTACCCCTGTCCATCAATGTGTTCTACCCCTGTCCATCAGTGTGTTCTACCCCTGTCCATCAGTGTGTTCTACCCCTGTCCATCAATGTGTTCTACCTGTGTCCATCAGTGTGTTCTACCTGTGTCCATCAGTGTGTTCTACCCCTGTCCATCAGTGTGTTCTACCTGTGTCCATCAGTGTGTTCTACCCCTGTCCATCAATGTGTTCTACCTGTGTCCATCAGTGTGTTCTACCCCTGTCCATCAGTGTGTTCTACCCCTGTCCATCAGTGTGTTCTACCCCTGTCCATCAATGTGTTCTACCTGTGTCCATCAGTGTGTTCTACCTGTGTCCATCAGTGTGTTCTACCCCTGTCCATCAGTGTGTTCTACCCCTGTCCATCAGTGTGTTCTACCTGTGTCCATCAGTGTGTTCTACCTGTGTCCATCAATGTGTTCTACCCCTGTCCATCAGTGTGTTCTACCCCTGTCCATCAGTGTGTTCTACCTGTGTCCATCAGTGTGTTCTACCCCTGTCCATCAGTGTGTTCTACCTGTGTCCATCAATGTGTTCTACCTGTGTCCATCAGTGTGTTCTACCTGTGTCCATCAGTGTGTTCTACCTGTGTCCATCAGTGTGTTCTACCCCTGTCCATCAGTGTGTTCTACCCCTGTCCATCAGTGTGTTCTACCCCTGTCCATCAGTGTGTTCTACCTGTGTCCATCAGTGTGTTCTACCCCTGTCCATCAGTGTGTTCTACCCCTGTCCATCAATGTGTTCTACCCCTGTCCATCAGTGTGTTCTACCCCTGTCCATCAGTGTGTTCTACCCCTGTCCATCAATGTGTTCTACCTGTGTCCATCAGTGTGTTCTACCTGTGTCCATCAGTGTGTTCTACCCCTGTCCATCAGTGTGTTCTACCTGTGTCCATCAGTGTGTTCTACCCCTGTCCATCAATGTGTTCTACCTGTGTCCATCAGTGTGTTCTACCCCTGTCCATCAGTGTGTTCTACCCCTGTCCATCAGTGTGTTCTACCCCTGTCCATCAATGTGTTCTACCTGTGTCCATCAGTGTGTTCTACCTGTGTCCATCAGTGTGTTCTACCCCTGTCCATCAGTGTGTTCTACCCCTGTCCATCAGTGTGTTCTACCTGTGTCCATCAGTGTGTTCTACCTGTGTCCATCAATGTGTTCTACCCCTGTCCATCAGTGTGTTCTACCCCTGTCCATCAGTGTGTTCTACCTGTGTCCATCAGTGTGTTCTACCCCTGTCCATCAGTGTGTTCTACCTGTGTCCATCAATGTGTTCTACCTGTGTCCATCAGTGTGTTCTACCTGTGTCCATCAGTGTGTTCTACCTGTGTCCATCAGTGTGTTCTACCCCTGTCCATCAGTGTGTTCTACCCCTGTCCATCAGTGTGTTCTACCCCTGTCCATCAGTGTGTTCTACCCCTGTCCATCAGTGTGTTCTACCTGTGTCCATCAATGTGTTCTACCCCTGTCCATCAGTGTGTTCTACCCCTGTCCATCAGTGTGTTCTACCTGTGTCCATCAGTGTGTTCTACCCCTGTCCATCAGTGTGTTCTACCCCTGTCCATCAGTGTGTTCTACCCCTGTCCATCAGTGTGTTCTACCCCTGTCCATCAGTGTGTTCTACCTGTGTCCATCAATGTGTTCTACCCCTGTCCATCAGTGTGTTCTACCCCTGTCCATCAGTGTGTTCTACCTGTGTCCATCAGTGTGTTCTACCTGTGTCCATCAGTGTGTTCTACCTGTGTCCATCAGTGTGTTCTACCCCTGTCCATCAGTGTGTTCTACCTGTGTCCATCAATGTGTTCTACCCCTGTCCATCAGTGTGTTCTACCCCTGTCCATCAGTGTGTTCTACCCCTGTCCATCAATGTGTTCTACCCCTGTCCATCAGTGTGTTCTACCCCTGTCCATCAGTGTGTTCTACCTGTGTCCATCAATGTGTTCTACCCCTGTCCATCAATGTGTTCTACCCCTGTCCATCAGTGTGTTCTACCCCTGTCCATCAGTGTGTTCTACCTGTGTCCATCAGTGTGTTCTACCCCTGTCCATCAGTGTGTTCTACCCCTGTCCATCAATGTGTTCTACCCCTGTCCATCAGTGTGTTCTACCCCTGTCCATCAGTGTGTTCTACCTGTGTCCATCAATGTGTTCTACCCCTGTCCATCAGTGTGTTCTACCCCTGTCCATCAGTGTGTTCTACCCCTGTTTTCAAGAAGTTTTAGTTCGGTAGTTTTCCTAAACTTGAACCAAAACACGATTGAATTTTGTTTTAAAGATTTGCGCATTATAACAATTTATTTTAATATTTTAATGCGCGCGAAATAAATATGTAATGTCTAGAGTTTTTAATGCGCAACATTTTAATAAATTTCCTTGTTTATTAAGTTTATGAATTTATGCATTACGTGAATTGACCCAGTTTTAAGACAACACTAAAAGCGCCCTATTATGTACCGAGGAAAGGAATTTGTTTTTGAAATTGCGCATTTCATTGTGATGCATGCCAACGTTGGAAGACTTTGAGATTCTGGTTATTGCTTTCCACCACAGGTTTGTGGGTTCTGTTTATATTTTGATAGACTGCTAAGTGCATATTAATCTACTTATAGTCAGTAGTGTAAATGTATTTTTTTGTTTAAATATTTCTCTGAATCCAAATCTTATCAGTTTATAAACTCAACAATCTTATCAGTTAATAGCTGCTCTCTGAGCTCTAAACTCAACAATCTTATCAGTTAATAGCTGCTCTCTGAGCTCTAAACTCAACAATCTTATCAGTTAATAGCTGCTCTCTGAGCTCTAAACTTAACAATCTTATCAGTTAATAGCTGCTCTCTGAGCTCTAAACTCAACAATCTTATCAGTTAATAGCTGCTCTCTGAGCTCTAAACTTAACAATCTTATCAGTTAATAGCTGCTCTCTGAGCTCTAAACTCAACAATCTTATCAGTTAATAGCTGCTCTCTGAGCTCTAAACTTAACAATCTTATCAGTTAATAGCTGCTCTCTGAGCTCTAAACTCAACAATCTTATCAGTTAATAGCTGCTCTCTGAGCTCTAAACTCAACAATCTTATCAGTTAATAGCTGCTCTCTGAGCTCTAAACTCAACAATCTTATCAGTTAATAGCTGCTCTCTGAGCTCTAAACTCAACAATCTTATCAGTTGATAGCTGCTCTCTGAGCTCTAAACTCAACAATCTTATTAGTTAATAGCTGCTCTCTGAGCTCTAAACTCAACAATCTTATCAGTTAATAGCTGCTCTCTGAGCTCTAAACTCAACAATCTTATTAGTTAATAGCTGCTCTCTGAGCTCTAAACTCAACAATCTTATCAGTTAATAGCTGCTCTCTGAGCTCTAAACTCAACAATCTTATCAGTTAATAGCTGCTCTGAACTTAAATAAGTGCCTGCTAATTTGCTACTGTTTTTTGTTTCCTGTTAATTTTTATACGAATGCGCTAGTTTAGCTACTGATTTTTATCCAAACAAGTAAAAATATACGCAAATTTTGTTTCCTACAGATAGAAAAAAATTTTCTTTTATTTGCAGGGCCGCAACGGTCTTGGAAATATTTTTGTCTGGGCATCCGGCAATGGCGGTCACAAATCCGACAGTTGCGCCTGCGACGGCTACACTAATAGCGTCTATACGCTTAGCGTTAGTAGTATAACGCAGCGCAATTCTAAGCCCTGGTATCTGGAGGAGTGCGCCAGCACCCTAGCCGCCACTTATAGTAGCGGTGGGCACAATGATAAACAGGTGATTATTGTTGTCTTGGTGAATTTGCACTATCAGTTAATTGTTCCACCATTTAACCAGATTAGCAATTGATTCTACCCTTAATCTAACTGGCTATATTAGTTAATACATTCTATTCTCAATGTAATTGACTAGATTAGAAATCCATTCTTTGTCTCACTATAATTGATTAGATTAGCAATCATTCTATTCACAATGTTATTGACTAGATTAGCAATCAATTCTATGTATCAATCTAATTGACTAGATTAGCAATCCATTCTATTCACAATGTTATTGACTAGATTAGCAATCAATTCTATGTCTCAATCTAATTGACTAGATTAGAAATCCATTCTGTGTCTCACTATAATTGATTAGATTAGCAATCCATTCTATTCTGAATGTAATTGACTAGATTAGCAATCGATTCTATTCGAATGTTATTGACTAGATTAGCAATCTATTCCATTCTCGATGTCATAGACTAGATTAGCAATCCATTCAATGTCTCAATCTAATTGACTAGATTAGAAATCCATTCTGTGTCTCACTATAATTGATTAGATTAGCAATCCATTCTATTCACAATGTTATTGACTAGATTAGCAATCGATTCTATTCGAATGTTATTGACTAGATTAGCAATCCATTCCATTCTCAATGTTATTGACTAGATTAGCTAGATGTTAGAATGCTAGATGCTAAATGCTAGATGCTAAATGCTAGAATCGATTCTATTCCGAATGTTATTGACTAGATTAGCAATCCATTATATTCTAAATGTTTTCTCCCTTCGCAACCTAATCAAGGTGGTAACCACAGATCTCCGCGGTCAGTGCACGAGCACTCACACGGGCACATCTGCTTCGGCTCCCATAGCAGCAGCAATTGTAGCATTGGTACTGCAGGCTAACAGTAATTTAACCTGGCGCGATGTACAACACATCACAGTGGTCGGAGCCAATTCTGGCGATTTTCTATTCGACGCGGAATGGTTGCGCAATCAAGCTGGATTGCGTCATTCTAGACGCTATGGATTCGGTTTGATGTCGGCTGCAAGAATGGTTGCATTGGCTAGGCTGTGGGCTAGACAGGTGCCTCAGATGCTGAGATGCCAATGCGACCCAGTTGTGGCTAATCAACAGGTGCCCGTGCAAGGCGCCCTGTCCATCTCTGTTGTAGTCAGCAGTGGCGGCTGTAGCTGCAACGGTGGAAAGGGAAAGACTGTCAGAGTTCTGGAATCGGTGCAGTTGCACTTGGATGCCAGCTATTCAAATAGAGGACAATTACAGGTTTGGAAATCTCATTGCTGTTTATGCTTTTTTTACCTTCAAAGCATAACTTCTTGGGCACTGATTGTCTGTAGTCAGCACAGATGCTAGAATAACTAGATCTGTCACTCGCAACAGATACGCATACTCCTATTTTCAGTAGCAAAATTAGCTTTTTATCTTTATATTAGTAAAATTGAAAGTTTTTTGCACAACGATGCAACAATTGCATCTGGCTTTCTAACAAGCAGGCCCCATTTAACCAGCATCTTCATTTGGTTTTGAAGCTGCAACCAAATCTAGTGCGTGTGCATAGCGACTATGAGAGAGACAAGGGGTGGCGTGGCGTCCCATACCCAGCCAGGCCGATAAACAGTTTGGCTCTCCTCTTGCCTGCTTGTGTCTGACTTTGACTTCTCTCCTTACTGCTCTCTCATTGGCTGAGCTAGATTGGGCCTGCCCCCCTAGGCTGATTTTCGTCCGTCTGATTTTAACCTCTCTCCTTACTGCCCGCTCATTGGCTGAGCTAGATTGGGCCTGCCCCCTAGGCTGATTTTCGTCCGTCTGATTTTAACCTCTCTCCTTACTGCCCGCTCATTGGCTGAGCTAGATTGGGCCTGCCCCTAGGCTGATTTTCGTCCGTCTTTGACCTCTCTCCTTACTGCTCTCTCATTGGCTGAGCCAGATTAAGCGTGCCCCCCTAGACTGATTTCGTCCGTCTTGCGTTTAGTTGTGTTTATCGAGTTAGAGGCTTGTTGTTCATTCTAACCTCATATGCTCCTGAGGCCGCAAACCCTGAGGAAGGAAAGGAAATTTTAGCTGCCACAAGATTAAAATGACACTATGCAGAAGAACTACTGAAAATGATTAGACGCTCTACCTTTTTTCATAACTTTAATTGCGGGTGACATATCGAGTTATTCTCGTGTCTGTGCTAGTCAGTAACTTAAAATTCAATGACTATAGCTTTTGCGCACAACGATTGGCCGGTAGGTTGTTGAAACAGAAAGTGACCGCTGTACACCCTGTGTGAGCGTGTTGGAGATCGGGTTTCGACGAAATGGCCATGATTGTTTGCCTCCTGGCTGGCTGCGCCTTGTTCTATGGCACCACCCAAAGGGTACCCCTACACAGTAGCTCATTAACTTCATTGAATGTGCACCTAAATTTGCAGGTGACCCTGATCTCACCGGGCGGTACAAAATCTATGCTGCTAACTCCTCGTCTGTACGACAACCACAATGGCGACTGCGGCTTTCAAGCCTGGCCTCTCATGTCCGTCCAGTTCTGGCGCGAGAGTCCGATTGGTAAATGGCAGATTTTAGTCGAGAATCGCGGCTCGCCTAGTAACCATGGACGCGTTGCTACGGCTACGCTTGTACTCTATGGCACCGAGGCGGAGCCTATTCAATTAAGACGGCCGAACCCGCCTATGCCTGACTGGTTGCTGCCTTGGAGTAGCGTTATGCTGGTGAGCTTCCAAATAATAATTAGTGTGTATTTGCTATCTGGCTAGCAAAGCTGATAAATGGCATTGGTAATGTAGAAGTTTATCATATTTAGTTAACCCCCCATCTTAATCCCAATACTGTACCTAGGTTTGTAGCTAGGTACAGTAAGAAAATGCTAGGTATAGTAGATAAAATCTGGCAGTTTTTGTCTACACAGTATTTTGAGGCGGTCACGCTTAACCTATGTAAGTACAAATATACTGGAGCAAGTGAAAACTACATCTACAACTGGTCTTCACTACTCAACACCAGTCAAAATCGCCTTGTATCCCTTATCATGGCTTATCATTTACTAAAAAATTTCTGAAATATTGAAATTTCTTTCACACTCTTTTTGGTCCGAAAATTACCCAAATCGTCTCTAAGCCGTTTCTATTGCCATTTAGATTCTATACAACCTTCTCTCGTCCACCACAGTCGGAGCCGGGCGGTTCAATCGGTTGTCACCGACTGTGCGCCGACAACGATAACTGCACCGGTTCGGGGCCCGACCACTGTCATCAATGCCGACACTTCTATCGATCTTCGGGCGACGGCGTTGGAGGAGTTTGCGTCGAATCTTGCCGCACGGACGACGGCGAATATGCGGACACAGCGAATCGGATATGCCGACCCTGTCACTCTGCTTGTCGGGTCTGTCGCGGTCCCGGTAACACTGTTGGTAACAAGCGTGGCGGCGATTGTCTCGCTTGTCGATCTCACGCTGTATCGTTGCTAGGCAACTCTAGTAGCATAGAAACCGCAGCCGATTTAGTAGCGTGCATGCCTGCCGGATCAATCTGCCCGGCTAGGTACTATTCTGTAGCAACTACTGGCGTTGATAAGTTGTCTGCTGCGGCTTGCGCTCCGTGTCCCGTTGGTTGTGCGGCTTGCAGTGGCTTCAACGGTGCAAGCCGGACTGCCTCCAGGCTTCGAGCGAATTGCAGTTCATGCCAGCCTGGTTATCTATTGTTAGAGCCTAGCGGAGTCTGCTACGCGGGTAGAGACTGTCCTATGGGACATTGGCTAGCATCGAGTGGTGTCTGTTTAGCCTGCTCAGACTCTGAATGCCGCCTGTGCTCAAGTATTTTCGACAAAAACAATGCCGAATGCTTGTCTTGTCGAGCTCCGTTAATGCTATCGCGATCAGATGGGAGATGCATCGACCCAGTGGCTAACGCGGTATCGTGTCCGTCTGAATTCGACGGCTGCTCAATGTGCCTGCCAGACGTTGGTATTTGCGGCCTGTGCCAGCCAGACCGGTTTATGGACTTCTCCGACGGTCTCGACGGAGCTAACGGAGCCAACGGTCGGTGCTTGAAAGAGTGCCCAGCCGAGCGGCCGTACGCTTGTCAAGTTTCGTTCGGTAACTCAATGGTATCCGGGCAGTGCTTCGCGTTGCCTTGCAGCCGGGTCAGTTTGCCGGGACCTTGTCCTCTCGGACAGTTTGCTAGCGCCACGGCTGGTATGATTGAACAGCTTTCGAATAATAAAAACTACTCAACTTCTATTATGTGTCTACCGTGTCATAGCAGTTGTCGCACCTGTTCAGGTCCCGAAGCTAGTAATTGCACAAGTTGTCGTCAAGGTTACGCCTGTTTGAGCAAACACACCGGACATTGTTTAGTGTGTGGTTATTCCGCCGACTGTGATCCCGTATCTAACGATGGAATTTGTCTTACAGAGGAAGCGGATAAAAATAACTCTGCCAATTGGGACTTGCTAAAAACTACTGTGTCGCCGAAAAACAAACCTGATGATACCGTAGTTACTCCCTTTCGACTGTCACCTGTACACGCTGTGTACGGATTCGCTGTCGGTATTGTCACTATAGTGATAATCTGTCTAGTTGGGTATTGCTACTGCGCCGGTACAGATGGTGGAGTGCGTGGCAGCTATGGCGTCAGCGGTAGCGACGGTTCGAGAAATGGCGGCGGTAATGCCGTCAGCGGCACTGGGATCGGCTTAGGCAACAGTGGCGCCGGTGGTGGCGGAGTGAAGTGCAGCTACAGCCAGGTATCGCAGTCGTCACCGTCCAGTTCTCCGGAACGATCCGGCCTGTATAAGCATCATCACCAGAAGCATCAGCGCGTTGTTGTGTGCGCTCAAGATTCTCAATCGTCGTCGCCGTCTATATCTCCGCCGCCCGATCCTCTGGCGTCTCCCGAGAAGTATCAGACCTCTCTGAGACTGTAGCTTCCTTTCAAAATACTTATATAAACTATTTTTCTGATGTCTAAAAGTCATTCTGTGCTGTGGTGAGTCCAGGAACGTCAGTGGAGTGTACGGCCGTTCCACCAGATTCTTGCCGCGGTGTACACTCGCCTCTGACTTTGGAGCTCTAAATTTGGACTTTTTTTTCTTGTGAGAAAACCCTTGCAGTAACGGAATTATAAATCAAGATCTTTGCAAAAGGTTTTAATACTGCCGGACAAACAACAAGTGCCGTACGTTTGTACGTTTTCCAAAACCAACACCACGCACTGGTCAAATCATACACACCCCCCACAATATCTAAGGGCAGTAAGCGCAATGCAGCTACTGACTTTTTTCGAAGCTATTTTTTGCAATCTTTTACAATACAATATTTCTGCTGGTGGCGCTTTTTTGTACATGTTGTTACTGCATGTAATCATTTTTTTCAATCTGCAACTTTACTTTGCGTGAGAATTGTACGTCTACACAGCAATTCCTATAGCAGGTAATGCATGTCTACATGCACGTATTGTACAAATGTATTGAAAATTAACCACGGAAACATCAGTGCTAAACAGTCAATAATTCACTATCAGGTCTCGATGCTATACTGACTTTTGGTCACTGAATACGAATCTTACTCCTATTAGAGCACTCCATATAATTTTGATTCCATTTTTATTTATTGTTCACATTTATTTTGGCGTCCACCGCTTGCATTCCTCTTTGCCCAATACGTTAGCTTAATGCATTGCCATATTTTGCTTAGATTTTACTTTTGCCGCTTACGAAAAATGTTTATTGCACTACTTGTATACAGTAGTAGCGATTCTCGCTAATTTCCAGCGCCTGTTTTGATAGTCTGTTTATTTTTATGGACACGTGCATTCAATTCCTATAATAGCAAAAGTCGATAGCCTGTTTTTATGTAATTCTTTCTGAAGTGAACTTCTTTAATTCTTTATCGATAAAATTATTCTAATTTCGAAAACCGTATCATATTTCGTAATTCCTAATTTTATTTTATTTAATTCTGTTTTGAACTCCAGTGCTCCTATATCTGTGCCCGTCATTCGTATCTATCACACGCTTTATTTAAATTATTTATCGTTTCAACTAGTCATGCTATATTTTTATGACATTAATGAGCAATAAAAACAGTATCAATATAGATGTGTCTGAGTCTGACTAGCTATACTTTTATTCTTATTTTTTTGTCATTTGTTTTCTGTGACGGCTGTCTATTTATTTTCAGATCTAATTTCACATCTTGCTTTGCTTTTGCAACACAATTTTAAATTTTCAGTACGCTTGTTAATGCAGCTTCCTCCGTCCAATGAAGATTCAAATAATTAGCGCATGTTTTCATTTTCATGTGTGTTAAATTTTCAATGTAATTTGCTATTCGCAAAGCTGCACGCTCATATTTTAATAAACTATGAGGACTTGTGTTGTTGGTGCACTTTCTTGTAACGATAAACAGGACGGGTGTGCTGTAATGGCAGATTTTTAGGATGTCGTGCGAGTATTGTGTGACAATGTACTCGTACAACAGCAATTATGGTCAAATCGACATTTGCCAGCGCCACCATACCGACTACCGAGAGAGGCGGATCTCTCGGTAGGGTGGCGGCTTAGAGTAAGTTAGACCGTTGATGGGTCTATTTTGTCTAACACAGATATTTCACACATATTCCACGCTAATGAAAAGATAAGGAGGGTGGATAGATAATTAATGTAGGAAAGCAGTCACGTGATTAAATTTGTACAGGGTAAATGTACATTGGGGAGCTACTGTGGAATAAGGCCATGAAAAGTAATTGCTATTGTGTTGGGTGTTTTTTACTGATCACTTAATTTTATACACTGGGTGTGTCATCGATATTTCTGGTCGGGCCCATTCTTGCTAAAACGCTAAAGGCCAACTTTCATCCTTTATAGAAGCCTATGCGCAAGCGCAAATTGTTGGATTTGTTGTATCGATTTTTTCTGGCTTGCGCCGCAACCCCTTTTCACACAATAGCTAGTGGTTAATGGTTGGCTCTTTTATCGATTTTCTGGCTGGCCCTCTAGCCCCTCCTTGCCCCAGGCTAACCTCAGCAGCGGTCGGGTTTTTCTGTGCGTGTTTGTTGTGGTCTTATCAGTGTTCTCTCTCTCTCTATCCCAACCGTTAGCTTGTATGTGTGCGAGCTGATTGGTTGGGAGCCTTTGGTGGGGTGGTTGTCCCCCAAATCGGTCCCTACTTGGAGGGGTATCTTGTTACTCCTAGAAAAGTATGTCCTTTTTATTTACTGACTGAGAATGACTTGCTGTTTATTTCTTTTAGCGAGTTCAGTTATCAGTTTTTTATTTTCAAATTATTTTTCTTCACAAGCACTTACTTTGCTTACAAAGGCTCTTAATGAGTCAACAAACGGGACAGCTTTTGGGATGTCAATAATTTTTTGTATGTGCGTGCAGTTTTACGCAACAGTAGCACAGTACTTTTATTGGTTGTTAAATGTGATATCTATCAACTATTTAGTATTCACTGACAGTCGCTCATATATGGCATGTACTAAGCAGTGAAACCCGTTACAACATTACAATTTTTTATTTAACATCGTTTTTTGCATGATAATAATCAAAATTCTCTCCATAACAATAAATAATTGATATTATAACATTAGTCTGGTTCAAACATTCTTTTTTAAATATCTTTTGCTTTCCGTATGCACACGAAAATATATTTGGCAATGCATGTACCACTCTATGTACACATTCTAAGTCATTGAAGCGCTCAGCAAAGCTTAATAAAATTGCGCATCTGCAGCAGAATAACATTATTTTTTGCATCGACTCAGATTCGCTTGCTTCTGTTCTCGAATCTCTTACTACTATCCCGACACTTTTGTACTTTATATCTTTTTTGCTTGCTCCGCATGTGTTCTCTTTTTTGGTTTTCTTGTTTATCTTGCTTTAATGTTAGTGTACCTATATTTTTGTGCTGTGCCTATAATTTAGTGTACATATTAAATACACTTGCTTCAATTTTCATTATATCATTTTTTCTGCTACGTTTTGGGTGTTTCGATTAGCCTTATTTTTCTATAAAAAGGACCTTATAATTTAGTACCAAGGTATTGAGTCGAACATCGTCTCCTCCCCAGGCCTCGTAGTATGAGTTGATCTTTTCCAGGAGCCAGTACACAGGTCCCTGGGGGTGAATAGTTAGGCCCTTGAAGGCTGGTGTGGTGTGTTGGTGTAAAGACATTTACACCATGTCGTCACGTAGACCTACGAATGACCTAGGAACGACCGACTGTACATGTGACCTAGTTGATGTACGAACAGTCTGTTGTATTGCATAGTATTGTAGTGTAATGTGAAGATATCTATAAAATTTACTTAGTTTGACCATTGTCCCGCAACTCATCATTGGCAGCTATAAAATTGTTCTCAATAAACTTCGAACTGCATTCACTAAAAAAGAGTCTATTCACTTTTATTTACTGTAATTTCCAAAATTTGTTGCAGATTCCCCAAACTGGCCGAGCCGACGTTAAGCCTCGCAGATTTTCCCCGATCAGTCGGGGACACGACCGCTTTGCTTGTCTGGCTTCGCAATTTAAAGTCAACCCCAACTCGGCGACAAGGCGGTGAACAACTTTGTCAGCGTCGCTTGTTGAAAATTACCGCCCTACTGTGGCACTGCCGTATGGGCGACACTCAATCGTTCGCTGCCTGTTAAAAAACAGTCGCTATTGTCGACAGTATCTAGTGCTGAGCGATGTCAAGAGCCTGCCTTCTATAAAGTTGGCAGTCGGATCCGCCGAAGACGACTATCTGCGACAGTCGCCACCGTTGCATCTGGCGTTATTATCGGGTGAACAGGATCTATTAAGACTGCTGGTGATGTCTAAGTACCGCGGGGCTATTGAGGCTGTTGATCAGCCTCTGTGTAGAGCGCCTCTGCATTTAGCTGCTGGAATGGCCGATTCGAAGGCCTGCTCTACTCTAGTGAGTATAGTTTTACTGATGCGACTTCGAATTTATATGTCTGTTAACACGTTTTTTATGTTCCTGTATTAAAGCCGGTTTGGCTATAGCGTATTTGGATTTAGTGTAGTTAGACTAGCACATTCAGCGCCCCCCTTGGGGGTGTGCTTGCCAATCCAAAACATTAAGTTAGTTTGCTTTGGTTTTCGACTATCGAAGACAGTGGGCATGTACACTTGTAGACAATAGCTTGGAATTAGAAAGCACGACGTGCATCTTAATGACGTAACAATTTTATATTTTTATAAATCGGTTTCCTGTTTATAGATAAGCCTCGGCGCCAGTCCGTCAATCGTCGACGCCAATAATCGCACTCCGCTTCACATTTTGGCGCTTAGCTCCGCTGCTGTACCTAACAAACTTTCAACAACCGAAGTCTGCGCCACCGCTCGGGTTTTAATTACTGGCCAAACACCATCTGGAAGCAATCAATCAATGAGCGCTAAACTTTTTGTGGATCTTCCAGATGAGTTTGGTTTAACTGCGCTTCATTTAGCAATAATTGGCAGCTTGTCAGATTTGGCCAACTGTCTAATATCAGAGTTTGGCGCTTCAATCCTAACCCGAGATAAACGAGGTCAAACTCCGTTGCACTGGGCCGCTGTTGCTACGGACAGTAAAAACAAATCAGTGGTTGAAAATCTGTTGGAAAATTTTCTTCCACCGTCGGACGATGTGAAATGCAATGATTTATTGACTGCACTCTCTGCTAAGGAGCACACCTGCGGCGCTACACCATTGCACCTAGCGGCCGGGGCTAATCAGGTCGCTGCGGTTCGCTGTCTTGTTGCTAGGGGAGCCAAAATTGACGCCGTTGATAATCGAGGCTTAACGCCGTTTCATTGGGCCGTTACTAGGCGCGCTAACGACGTAGTCAAAACTTGGCTGTTGGAAAATTCTTGGCCTGTACCGTTTGATGCAGTTTTAGCTGTAGCCGCTTGTAATAATATTCCAGCATTAGAACTCTTGATTAAAAATCTCCATGGTCTGCATGAAAGCGAGGCTACCAACTGTTCAACGTTGCTGCAGCCTTCGATGACGCCAGCTCACGTGGCCGCTGCAGCCGGTTCCGTCAATTCTCTCGCCTGGGCGTTGAGAGCCCGTCCGGATTGGCTGACTATGCCAGACTCCGAACGTGGTTGGACGCCGCTGCACTGGGCAGCCGCATGCGGTCACGTGACATGTGCCAGTCTGCTTGTAGATCTTGGCGCTCCACACACCGTATTTAACGCTGCTATGAAAGACGGCTGGACGCCGCTAGACTGCGCATTATTTGCCAAGCAGCAGCGGGCCGTCGATTGGCTGCGAGGTCGCGGGGCGGTCACCTTGGAGGAGCTCCGGCTTCGCGCTGCGAACCGAATTCAACGCTGGTGGAGACGGTTGCGGACTTAGTAATCATAGATACGAGAGTCGGGCTTGCGAGACTGAAAATTTTCTGTCTATGGTCGACACTCGTTGGCATGGCGGAGTTCAATTTAATCCTGGGGGCATCAATTTGATCATTCTAATCATATAACGTTAGATATCCAGTGCTATAACACAAGTCGTTTACTTATCATTGAGAAAATCTAAAACAGTACAGTACAATAAACAAATAAAAGCTTTAGCGTCGGATGTCATCAAGTCAGGCTGGAATAAACCTCAGCATCTGCCGGTATCAGCCTCGCATTTTGCAACTGACCATCAGGCGGAGTGTCCAGCTCTTCTTGCAGTTGTGGTTGAGCCAGCTGGCGTTTGATAGCTGCCTTCAGGCAGGCGTGCGCGTTTTCCACACGGTTGAGGAATTGCGAGTATGGAGGCAATGTCACCAGGCGCCAAGCGGGCTGAAATTGATCTGGGATTGTCACTCCATGATGAAAACGGGCGTCATCCATGATCACACAGAGTCCTTGTCATCGGGTACATCACGACTCTTCACGCTTTGCACCAGATCATTGATTAACGTCAGGTACCTGACTGTCTCTCCGAAGATCATATGATGAAAAAACAAGTTAAAAACAGGTTTCGCTAACAGTAAAAATGTGCATTGAAAACATAGAAGAATCATATTGATGCTCTCAGGATTGGATTGAAATCCGCTATGCCAGCGAGTGTCGACCATCGACAGAGTTTTCAGTCTCGCAGGCCTGATTTCCGTATCTATGATTAAATTGAAAGCTTGCAGTACCAACTAGGCCGCAAAAAGGAATAGTTGCTGACAAAGATATTCGCTTGGCTGTTATTCAACCACTAATGACATTTCTTTGTCAGTGACATCGACTAAATTTAAACCTGTCAGTGACTTTTGTCTGTCTTTAAAATTCGGCTCTCAGTGACCTCAGAGGTATAAACATTAAATTACCGAGAGGTAAACATTATGAATGTACTTAAAAAGGCTCAGTCCAGATCGGTGTTACTTCGTATGTTGTCTACATATCTATAGCATTTAACGGAAAGCTTGCTTATGTGTGCTAAAACAATTCTCTAACTTCCTAAACTTTTATGCTGCGTGTACACAATATCTAAAACATTGCTATAAATTTACATTTAGATAGCTTTATTTACGAGATCAACTGTTGTCAAAATATAAAAATTTGCCATTGATGTTGATTCACATTTTCATAGAGCTATATTTTCTATTAAGATTGTTATGATGTTTGTCCTTATTTTGTTCCACTATCCACTTAATTAGGTCCAGATTTGAAGTTAGTATATATAGGTAGATATTCCAAAACAGTGCATTGCTTAGTCTTTATCTCAAGTGTTCATTAAAGAAGGCACTGCACTGCCCATATACCAGAATCGCAACTGAACCGCTTTAGAAAATGTCACCTAAAGTACTTTGGGAATGGCCTTTCAGGAACTTTGAGAAACTTAAGGCACTTAAGGCACCTGAGACTATTATCATAACGTGTATTTCTCTGTTTCATAAATATAATTACTATAATCATTGCATTAATCATTTTAGATCAATCTCAAGTAACTAATTAAAGAATATGGTTCCGATTGAAAGGAGGTTTCTTCACGTTCTGCATATTTGGCTGGAAAAGCCTCACGTAGTTTGTCAGTCGATTTTTGGCGCAAAATATCTCGAGTTGCAATCGTCTCAGACTCAGGAGCCGTTGGTGTATCGCAGACAACTGCTGCACAATTGTCTAGATGTTGAACCGTTGAATGAACGAATCTGCGTATCCTCAGGCGACCTCTGCGCTGAGTTTTTCAGCAGCGATTCGGAAGAGAGCAAAGAGTCACTTTATCGAATCCATGTGAATCAATTGCAATCGGGTTCTTCTGAGCTTCAATAGTAAGGATTTAATTCAGTTTTAAGAATCACCCCAGACAACACACTTCAAGAATCGCCCCGAAAATGTACTTTAGAATTGCCCAGAAAACATTATTTAATTAAGAATCTCCCCAGAAAATGCACTTTAGAAATCGCCCCAGAAAACACGCTTTAAGAATCGCCCCAGACAACACACTTTAAGAATCGCTCAAAACACGCTTTAAGAATCGCTCCAGAAAACGGACTTTAGGATTCGCCCCCAGAAAATGCACTTTAGGAATCGCTTCAGACCACACGCTTTAAAAATCGCTCCAGACAACATGCTTTAAGGAACGCCCCAGAAAACACATTTTAAGAAACACGCAAATCGCTCCTAAATCTCCTGTGGCTCAAATGTCTTCACAGACAATGCTACTGAGCTGTAGATTTTTATCCTCAAATGCGTTATTACCGTTATTAATTACGCTTTACTACTCACCAAAATCATTTTTAGTTGCATAACAGTATCGGTCACAAGGCAACCTACGACCCTTGAGCAGAGGTACTACAAACGGGATTGGCTGCAGAGCTGCCTTCAATCCAAGCTTAACCACTGGCTATCGCAGTGCCGCAATGAGCTAGATTTAGTCAAGACTCCGGCCTCTCTATCTTGCGTAGATTTGGCCGCCTACCAATCAATCTATTATCGAATGAAAGCTGTCTACGGGCCTAAACTAGTGGCTAACTGGTCGGAGAGGACTAACGCGGAAAAGTTTGTGTACGAAGATATTGGCATCGCCGCTTATTTGATGGTGAGTCTATCGGGTTTGATTAGTCAGTGCAAAAATTTTCGTAGTCGCAGCCAGATTTTTCAGTAATTATTTTAGTACTTGCTAAACTGCGCTCAAAAAGCGCTGCTAACTTGTCCGCAACAATCGGCTTATTAATAGCAATCAGCAGTCTGATGGTAAGCGCTGCTTAACGCAGCGACACCCTAATTTAAGGCTGATCTTTCGCGAAAGAGTCTATGGTTGACCACAAACCTCACAAACCTTGACCACAAAGCTTCAACGTGTTTTTTCGAGAAATTGTAGAAGTCGTTTTTTGCCCTTTGACTGAAATTCATTTGTTACAGTTCATTCCACAGAATATACACAGAATGGCGAATCGGCAGTTCTCTATGAAAGCGAAAATAAATGCGCTTGCACTACTAACGTTGTGTAGCTGATAAGTAGTTGCGTTTTTTGAACGCAAAGTTGAATGTAAAAGTTGAGCTCAAGACAGCCTTTGAAAGCCTTGAGTCGTCGTTTTGACGCTGCAGATGAATGCTGCATTATTCTTGTAATTAATTTGTTCATAACGGTGCGTGCGCAAAGTCATGAGCAGTATTAACAACTGTTGTAACCTCATTGCCATGTACATGTAAGCTAAAAGACAAACATATAACAGCAGGTTAAGTTTTAGCGCTGCATGCAAGGCAGGAAATGCCAGACGCAACAGAAATAGCAAATCTCATGCAATCACACTCATCCTCTTGAACTTCCTCGATTGCTCATTGCAAAATGCTCGCCCGCGCTTTCTCTCCTGAGCCGCAATCCTGTGCCCATTGCACCAATGGTGCAAGCGCAGCTTCGAGAACAGCCTCGCAATGCCCATCACGCATCTCTCTGAGTGCTCAGCGCAATGAGTCGCAATAATTGGCCTGATGCAATCGGTCAATAATTTGCTGATTCTGTGTGACACACCAGCATGCATGAACTTTGGCACTTCCAGCAATTTTAATTGGCGTTCCATCTCAGTGACAGCTCTGATAACTGCTCTGCTTGGGGTGACTAAGCTGTGATCCCGCTTGCACTTCAGTCGCAGGAAGAGTGTCCGAATTGCTTTTCCTTCAGTTCCTGCTGGAACACCTTACACTTGCACTCGGTTTTAAAGAAGCGGAACAGCAACCAACCGCCGACATATGCGCACTTCTCGTGATCTAAGTCATCCGATGTAGCAAAGTGCTCATCACCTGCTTCCGTGAGATCTGAGTCACAAGTGTTGCCCTGCAGGTGGACTGGATCTCGAGCTTCTTGGCTCACTGCAACCTTGGATGCTCGCTGGCTGCTGGAAACCGGTGAAATCTAATGCCCGGCGGACACTTGCCGGCGTAGTTGGGGCATCCGTACGCAGCGCACTGAAGCCTTGAAGCAGACGCAGTCATGCAAAAACAGTATCACAATAAGCTGCGTATTCAAACTCTATGCCTTCGGTATTAGCACTTTTGAAGCCAGACCTAGCTTCAGGAGCACCAGCTTGGGCCATAGAGAATGCAACAATACAGCAAAGACAGGTTAGCGCGATCAATAATGCATTTGACCTGCATGCTTTCACGCCACGAGCTCGTGCTTGAACGCCCAAGGCATGCTGTCACTAACTTACATGTAGAGCGCAGAGGTAGCAGAAGGCAGGGCCAGCCTTAAGGTAGTTTCTAAAAATAGCACAGTTTAGAAGGGGGTGGGTTGGTTCATCAAGCCTTCCTATATTCTGTGGGACAAACCCGCAATAAATGGCAAAGAATAGGTAAAGTGCCATTCAGCCTACTTAGTTTCTCTTCACAACAAGAGTAGCCAGTATAGAATATCATTCTTGTGCAAGAAATTTTCTCAAAATGCGGGATTCGCCATTCTGTGTATATTCTGTGGTTCATTCCACTATGGATAATTAAAGAGAGCAGATGGTAGCAGAGCTCGATAACAACCTTCTCAATGAAGGCAGGATGTCTCCTTGCAATTGTTTATCGAAACGGCGCTTCTCCTCTGGGGTTGAGTGAACACGGAAGTTGTACGCTTAGAAACTCTTTACAGTCTCCGGCATATCTTACCCAGCAACTACAGCTGGTTCGGGGCATCCAACTCACTGGATTCGTCCTCTGACATGAAGGCCTCTTTTTCATTGGACGTCATTATGTGAGAAATCGATAGACTGTTTCTTCAAGTAATGATGCCATAGTTTTGACTAGTAGATAATTTAATAATGATTTAATTTAGTCGCATAAATCTATATATGTTAGTTTACGAACGCTTTTTCTTTGGCTATGCGTTTTTTGCTGACTGGAATAGTCATAGGCTGGGAAAGTCGTCCCTCTTACCATCCGGCCGGAACGGAGATGAACAAGGGTTCAGTTCGGAAGAGGCTTTAAACGAACTTCAGTGGCTGACTCGTATATTACTCGCACATCTTGTACGAGTAAATTAAATATAAAACTTTTCTTTCGGAATCGTATTTTAAAAACATAATTTCTAGTTAATGACGCCAACAGTTATTGGCACATAGCTACATATACAGCGAGTTATGCGCAAGTATGTGTATCTTAGACACATCGGACTTGACATATTTTTACACAAAACTACATTTTACAGTTTACGGTATGGTTTCTCGATAGAAATTTTAGCTAAGTGAATAGAAAGTAAAAATTAGCTAAAATTCAATATGGCTACTGAGTGCAATCAGTAAATCAAATCGAATACCGTTCAAAAATACGTTCAATTCTCACAGCAAGTGAAAAAGGCGGGACTAGCACAGGCAATTACATAAAGCGGACAAAACTACATGGCAACAGGAACAAAACTGGAAGCAGCGACTACATTCGGTGGAAAAAATTACATGGCCATAAAAAATTAACTTTTTTTAATTCAGTCGAAGGATCTCAACAAACAAAAAATTTAAAAAAAAATTTTTAAATGGTTTAAAATTGAACTAATAAACTAACTTTTTATACAGTTATATACTTTTTAGAGCTGACCTACTAGCTTTGTTAGTAGTAAAGAGGATGATAATCGGACAGAATTACCTTCAATTTGCTCCCAACCAGGCCAGAATTAACTTCAATTTGCTCCCAACTAGGACAGAATTACCTTCAATTTGCTCCCAACCAGGACAGAATTAACTTCAATTTGCTCCCAACTAGGACAGAATTACCTTCAATTTGCTCCCAACCAGGCCAGAATTAACTTCAATTTGCTCCCAACTAGGACAGAATTACCTTCAATTTGCTCCCAACCAGGACAGAATTACCTTCACTTTGCTCCCAACTGCAGATATACGCCACAAAGAAGTAACGAGTAATAAAGTACATAAATGTTTAAAACTTTTTGAGGCAAAAGATTCACACTATTGTATTTAACTGTATTTGAAAAGAAATAGCAACTTAGCAAAGCAAAGAAAGTAAGCAAATAAGCAAAAAGTAATACAGTACATAAATGTTTAAAACTTTTTAAGGCAAAATATTTACATAATTTTACTTAACTGTACTTAAAAAGACATAGCTGCTTAGCAAAGCAAAGAAAGTAAGCAAATAAGCAAAGAAAATAGCAAAGAAATAGCAATAGAGAGCAACAATGAGCCACAGAAAGCCACAATAACGGCATAAAATCTTACTAATTCAAATAGTCTATTATTAAACAATTAAAAAATTTGTCTAGTCGGTCGGCTAGCGTCATGCCTTTCGCGGAAACGAGCTGCTCCCCCGAAAATCTGTAGTCAGCAGTGACCTTGAAGCTGTTTTCTTTCATTGTGGCTAGCAACGGCTCCGTTAATAAGCGGAACTTCTTAACCCATCCGCGACTAGCTGTTTTGCCGAAAAATTGAACGTGAAGCGAAGCTCCACGGCGGAAGGACTTTTCCTTTGGAGGAAGACATACCATGGCGGGCCACCACGAAATAGCGCTATTGCCTTCAGGCCAGAAAGCAAATAATAGCGTACCCGCCATAGTATTCTTACTTGTACTGGAGGCTTCCGGGGCGCGCCGTTTTGCCGTCGAAACGGCAGCCGGGGTCTTTTTTGTGGTTACTCGCCCGCTCTCTTCTAAGGCTGCAGCTGCGGCCCACCGGATGTCTTCCGCAGCCTCTTCCGTCGTCCACTGTTTGTCCTCGCCTCTTAATCCCCATTGACGCGTCAATTCACTGGGCCTGGAACGTCCTCAGCCACTGTCTCGTCGCCAGCGACGGCCTCGTCGTCGGCAGAAGCAGCAGCAGCCTGCTTGTGCTTAGGCTTTTTTGAAGCCTAAAAATGAGAGTGCGATTACAATCTGTCATATTTGGACGGATTTTGCATCCCGGCTTTGCATACACAATAATCACAATATACTAAACCTCTTCCAAGTGACTCTGTGTGACTACGTTAATTACCTATAATTTTCCGTTAGACAAAACTACCTTCGATTCGGTCCACACTAAAGATCGAGATATTACACTCTACAATATTACGAGTAGTAAAAGTGACTCATGTGACCTTTAACCTAAGCTTCATTTAACTACTTCAGCAGCGTCTAAGTCTAATCCCAGTGACCAGACTTACTTAAGTGACCAGACTTACTTAAGTGACCTGCCTTATTTAAGTGACCCGCCTTATATAAGTGACCCACCTTATTGAAGTGACCAGCCTTATTTAAGTGACCCGCCTTATCTAAGTGACCCGCCTTATCTAAGTGACCAGCCTTATTTAAGTGACCAGCCTTATTTAAGTGACCAGCCTTACTACAATGAGCAGCTTTATTTAGGTGACCCGCACAATTTGCAACGGAGAATTAATTTAACTCACCCGCTTGACCGCGCCTTGAACAATAGACCTCACGATTGCGGCGCTGAGTTGGTAGTGGGTCATAGCAACATCTACGCTATGGTAGGGCCGACGACCAAGGGCTTTAGCCGTGGCGCCTGACATCTCCTTTTTAATAAACTTTATATTCACGGCTATGGGCGGATTTGTAATGCCGCAACATATATGTATTCTTCTCAAAATGGATTTATGAAAGCAGAACATAGGATCATAAGTTATACGAGTAATTTATATGAATGAATTCTAATTGGTCGATCTGAATTGCGTCATTGGCATACATGCAATTGTATTCTAGCATCTCATACAACCTTGACTACATAGATATGATTCGATTTGGCGTAAGTTTTAAAGGGGTTTAAAGGGGTTTAAAGGTTTAAAGGGGTTTTAAAGGGGTAATAGAGTCAAGAAGCACGGAACCAACCATAATGACAAACAATGGATGAGTTGTCACTGAAAAAAGGTGAGCCATATTTTAATCATTACATAGCGCCACGCGATCGATTGTTTCATAAAATACCACAGTATAAAATCATATCGTCAACTTGCGAAAAATTAGAAGTTCGCACATTCACGTTCAGTGCAGTGCGAAAGCTTGGCACGGCAGCCTCACTATAGGAGCCCTAAATCATAGCCGAGAATTTCGTCTCTAAACTGAAAATCTCACTATGTATCAATAAATAAAAGTTTTTCAAACAGCATAGCATCTACGCTCGTAGCTCCTTGCTAGAAAGTTTAGTCGGACAATGCGCTAATTATGAGCAATCATCAATCAACAGATTGCATCTATAAAATTAGTGAAGGAGTAAAAAGTAAAAAGGAAACCGCCAGAATTGCAAGAATTCCATTCCCTCAAATTCATAGCTGAATCCCATGACCCGCGAATCACATCTTCCGAATCCTCTACAAATATTTTAAATTTGAACTGATTTTCAAACAAAAGCTGGTCAATAGTTAGGATAGAAGAATTAGAAGAATAGAAGGATAGGATTAAAAAATTGTGGTCAATTCATCTAACTGATTCAGCCGCCTTGTTAATCTCGGCAGCTTAGACTCTCCTATACTTAGAACAGAGTCTGGCCTAAGCCTGCTTTTTCACTTAAACATACAGGGAAGGTATTGGGGCTGTTATAATTTGTTTTGATTGTCCGAAGCACCATTTTTACTGCTTTTAGAGTAAGGAAATCTTCGATATTACTTACTCTTGGTTCAACTAGTAGCCTGGAGAGATATTTCATTTGAAATCCTCGAAGCTGTTAGGAATCGGTTCGAGATTTTCGGTCCCTAATATAGGTACGCTCGTAATTTTGTCCGCCAGGGCGACCAGTAATTTTGTCCGTGCCCAAGTAATTGCCTTCTCCTATCATCGGGTCGAGTCTCCCAAAGCACCAAGACGACTCAAAACCAGCACTCCCCAGTGACCATGTGCCGTCCCCAATTAGTTTGCTGCCATGTCTGAGCCCTGGGACTCAGAGTCAGAGCCTCAGTTCTGCCGCGAACAATGGCAGCGGCCAGCTGCAGCAGCAGCGAGTGGCCTCAGACACAGCAACGGCCTTCGGAAATTTCCGTGGCTAGAGTCTGCAATATTTTTTGCATTCGCTATCTTATGCACCACCTGTGCATCTTTTCTTTCTTTTGTAAATTTATTGCCTTTCTCGTCTAAGAGGTTTCAAACAGCTTCGTTCTAACAGTTGTGATACTGTTTGTTAAGCCTCTGAAAAACGATTCGTCTTCCACCTAGGCTCTCATAGTGGCCAATCCGCTCTTTGCTTCTGGGTCAGAAAGATCAGGTTTCTCCATTGAAAGGTCTTCGTCTCAGATTTCGTGCGTTGTTTGCGGTTTACGGTTATAAAATTTAAAGTTTACAATATCAAAAAGCAGAATTTTCCAAGTAGCAAATGTAGTTCAAGTAACTAATAGATCAATAATTAACTAGCTACCTGAATGAATCGGCACAAAACTTTGAAACTCAAGCATACGAGGGTTTTACAAAAGGTTCTCTGTTGTATTACCTATTAACTTTAAAGCGATAAACAGCAAAAACACAAAACTTCATACTTTGGCATCTTTTTACTTAAAGTATGCATCCTCAGCCTCCACGCACTTCTGCCAACACCACACGATCCCCTCTATGACACCCCTCATGCCAATGGTTGTCACAACCGCGATTCCTGCCTTGTACGTCTCTATTCACCTCCTCCTCCATACTGAAGTTCCGTCCTTGTATGGACTCCTTGATTCGGTGGAAGAGATGGAAGTCGCATGGGCTGAGGTCCGAGGAGTCTGACGGATGTGAAAGACTTTCCCACCCACATGACTTGATGGATGTGCTTTGAAAAAATGCCCTGCGCAACGAAGTCAGCCATAAGTGTTGCAGGAAAGTATTCACTACGCAGCAGAAAATGATTTTTTAGACGTAAAACTAAAGTTATGATGTAGTTTTTTGAAACTAGCTTTAAAACCAAGTTGGAGCCTAGTGATTAGAGCGTCAGACTCGCGACTTGAAGGTCTAGGGTTCGATTCCTGATCATAATGGAACAATGTGTCCTTGAGCAAGACACTTAACTATGCATTGATTCAGTCCACCCAGCTGTAAAATGGGTGCCAGTGTTGTAATCGTGGGCTGCGATCTCGTCTAGCCCGGTCGTTTTGTTTTCCCCGGGTAGCGGGTTCGGTGCGGGACTGCCCCGGGTGCGCGGCGGAGAGATAGACAGAGGGTGAATGACTGGCGCTCCTTGAGGCGGATGGCCACTCCGAGGGGAAGAGGGAGAAATGCGACTCGGGAGCGCACAGACACTCCTCGTTCACGGAAGACTCGGGGTACTGTCGCGGTCAGCGGAGCGGATAGCCACTCAGAGCCGGCCCGGGAGTCACCGAGGTGAATGAGAAAGCGAGGTGAATGTGAGGGATTGGTCGGGGCGTACAGACACTCCGGACCAATCAAGAGCGTAGGTGAGTAAGGAGGTGAGCAGGTGAAGCGAAGAGGCGGCGATGATGGGTAGGAGATTCGTGAAGAGGGTCCCAAAGAAACGCGAACGCAACCGGAACACACGCAAGTTTAGCTCACGGGGAGGGGTCGAATCGACTCATATAGCGCAGTTTATTTAGTCTTGATAACTGGAGTGGCAGCTCGGAGACGGCGGGTGGCACGGATTAGCTTGTAATGCAGTGTTCGATGATTCACTGGGCTCGTGCAGTTTATTGTACTTTTACAGTAGTTTTACTACTCAGTAGCTGGTGTAGCCCAACACCAACAACACGAGGAGTGGCACCGGCCGGCTCCAAGCCGGTTAATAAATAGTATGCAGAAAAATGAGGGAGTGGGCCAAACCGGCCTGAGCGCAAATACGCACAAAACAGAACCCCGCGAGCACCCCACCCCACCCCAGCCCAGCCAATCAAAACACGCGCTGGGTAAGGCTCCACGAGGGGGGGGGGTAGAAAAGAGAGGGTCTGCCGGCACAGCTAGCCAATCCGCGCACACGCAGGCTGCAGACTGGGTGGCAGACTGAGCGGTTCGCGTGCACCAAAAAGGTGAGGAGGTCATTGCGGCGCAGGCCACAACACCAGCATTAACGGGGGGTAATTGAGGGTGTGTGTGGCGACTTCCCAGTCCTTGGACTGAACAGCCGAACGCAGCCTTCAGATGCACCGCGCAATAGCTGCGGCTGAGCTGTCTGTTGCACATCTGCCCGTTAGGACAGGTGTAATCGATGATTATTTTAATACTACTTGAACAATAAACTCATATAGCAACAGGTTATCGCTAAAATGCTAACGCTGATAAGCACTAGCAAGATGAAACTCTGAACTGTCATCAAAAATCGCCCCTGAATCAACTTGGGGTAAATCGCTCCTAAAAACCAATTCAGAGCAAATACATCGTTTTATTAACCCATCTCATTTACAGTGCATTTGGCAAGGCCAAACTGGAGTAAGATTCGTGGACATTGGGTGCGGCAATGGACTTTTGGTGTACCTACTCAACTCCGAAGGGGTAAGACTTTGTAGTGCTACGAGTTTTTTAAGCAAAATAACAAATCCATTAGTGCTTTATTTTTTATTCCAGCACAATGGAATCGGATACGATATCAGGAAGCGCAAAATTTGGGAAACCTATCCTGATACTGTCAGGCGCGCTCTGATTGTAAGTTGCGATTCGAGCACAGCTTTTATCCACCTTGATATCCGCTATCGAAGTCACCTCAAGAATCGCCCTCTCCAATCTACCTCAAGAATCGCTCTCTCCAACCCACCTCAACAATCGCCCTCTCCAACCCACCCCAAGAACCGCCCGCTCCAACCCACCTCAAGAATCGCCCTCTCCAATCCACCTCAAGAATCGCCCTCTCCAATCCACCTCAAGAATCGCCCTCCAACCCACCTCAAGAATCGCCCTCCAACCCACCTCAAGAATCGCCCTCCAACCCACCTCAACAATCGCCCTCTCCAACCCACCTCAAGAATCACCCTCTCCAACCCACCTCAAGAATCACCCTCTCCAACCCACCTCAAGAATCACCCTCTCCAACCCACCTCAAGAATCGCCCTCTCCAACCCACCTCAAGAATCACCCTCTCCAACCCACCTCAAGAATCGCCCTCTCCAACCCACCTTAAGAATCGCCCTCTCCAACTCGTATTACTTTACTTCTAACCCCCGCAGGAGCAGACTATTATACCTACAGCTGAAGGTCTCGCTTTCCCCGAAGCAGACTGGTTGCTAGGCAACCATAGCGACGAGCTGACTCCGTGGCTACCCGTGCTGGGTAGTCGCAGTGGCTGCTGTGGCGTCTTCCTGCTACCTTGCTGTCCGTTTAACTTTGACGGCAGTCGATACGATCGTCGGGGAGGCGTCGCCGGTGGCGGGGGCAGCTGCAGTCGCTACCGAGACTACCTATCCTACATCGGCGACCTCTGCCATCGAGTTGGCTATAACTCGGTTAGTCGAGATTGTTTGAGAATACCATCAACTAAACGAGTTTGTTTTGTTGCTACACAGTTAGATGCTGAACGGTCTAAGCTGGTAATAAGCGAGTTAGCTCTGCCCGAGTCTACTAGTTCGTTTCGACCGCGTTCTGTTGACGCAGAGATTACGCCTAGAAATTGCGCACGAGTGCCCGTAGATACCAGGCAACGCGTGGAATTGGCTTTGTTTCGAGCTTTGTTGGAGGACGGTGATCTGGAATTGATAGATTGCGCGAACAAAGACTGCAATCATGACGATTCTAGGGAGAGAGAAGACGCCAGAACTAACAGTATCACAAGCGACAAAGACTTCGATGCTGATTGCCACCAAGGCGACAAAGACTTCGATGCTGATTGCCACCAAGGCGACAATGACTTCGATGCGGATTGTCACCAAGGCGACAAAGACTTCGATGCGGATTGTCACCAAGGCGACAAAGACTTTAAAACGGAAGACATTCAAAGTGACAGTGACAACAAAGATCTCAAGGGTCACTTAAAAAGGACCAATACGCAACGATACCGCAATGGCCAAGATCGCCAAACTAAAAAGCCAGCAAATTATACAACTAGCCGAACAACAAAAGCAAAAACAAAGACCTGGAACACCGGTAGAAGCCTGCCGCTGTCTCAGCTAATTAGCCTACTATCTGAGTCGGATCGGGCTGCACTAAAAAACGAATGCGGCGGTCTGCAAACTTTGTTGCGCAATTGTCATCAAGCGTTTCGCGTTCAGTCTGGCGTGGTGTCCATTCGACGCCCAATTTCTATTAAGTCGGCTGAGGCGGCGGCGGCCGCTACCGAGAAGCAGCGACTGCGGCGCAAAACCAAACCGTGCTGGATGGACCAGCATCATCCGATGGTTGCTGTCTGCCAGCGGCTGACTGCGCGTTCAAGCACGCCTGCGAGACAACATCGACTGATGTTGACTCAGTGGAGATGGCTACTGTCCAGTCTAGCACTTCTTCATTGTTGACAGACATATCAGTGTAGCATTGATTTTGTCGAAGGTTTCATCGGTGCTTACAGAGAATAATAATAGTACAGGCGGACAGAAAGGCACCTTTGGGTTTGCTTTTGAGGTTGAGTTGTGACCATTGTTTGGATGCCCAGCCCAAGTGCGATAACGTGGTCGGCTTACTGCTATCGCTATGTAGTAAGTCGCGTAGGCATCACTCACAAAAAAAGTGGGCAGTGCGAGAAAAAGGGGCACAAGGCAATAAATAGCAATCCCAGGCCTGGAGCGACGAAAACAGAAAACACGCACTGGCCAGCCAATCAAAACCCCGCCTGGCGGGAGGGTGCAGCACCCGCACCAAAGCCGGCCCGGCCGCAGCCAATCAACGCAGAGCACGGGGCAGGGCGCACAGTTGGGGAGTGGCACGCATAAAGCCCAGCGGCCAGCCAGACCTTGCCACACCCCAACCCCCCAGCCAGCCCCAAAGTACATCGTGCCCTGCCAAATAGACAAGGGCAGATGTACTACACAATTGTAAGAATCAAAAATGAAAGACAAAGTAAACAAAGTATATTTTACATCAATGATCAAAAGGCATATTATTTATTAATCATCACCGATAGAATATCGATTAGAATAAAATGGACTCGATGGACAGAGGTTAAATCCGCAAGCAAGCACAACCCAACCTCACGCAAACCCTCGCATCATTCACAATACCAGGACTCCTAAGGCTCGTTCTCATCGCCAACAAATGCAGAAGCTATTTTTTACTTCTTTTCGTTGCTTTATATTCGTATCTAAATCTTGTAAAGCGTGAAAAGAAGACAAGCGGACACTTGAAAACCTGCATTTGTTAATTTATTAAATATAGTGTAGTCTTATTAAGATAATGCTGATGGTGCTTGTGTTTCGGTGTATCTTCTGTGTTATATTCATTATGTTTGCTTCTTCTATAATCTGTGCATAGCTCGAGTTAATAGGATAGTTTTTGTTTTGCATACTACTAGTATAAATAGCGTAGTTAGACTGTTTAAAGGCCAAGGGGACAGCGACATTGTCACACAACCGGCGAGAGGCATTACTGCCCATTCCGCCGACTCGGCGGGGATACGTGACGCAGTCACAGGAGTGTACAGCGGCCCTAACTGTATAATTTATCGTTAGGCATGTACACTTAAGGGTGTTGGTCCTCAATGGCGTCAATTGTACAAGCAGAGCCAAGCCGAGATTTTCCAATTTGGTCCCAAATTTGTGTGACTGCACTTGGAATCGAGCCTGGGCCGCTGGCGCATCAGAGCGCCGCGCTTGACCACTAGGCTACGGCCCCATCTCCCCAGTAGTGTAGTTAGAATTCAATTATGCTAGCTTGTATTTATAACCGAATTTCTGCTGGAACAACAACAAAAACAATAGCATTAGATCGAATGGCTTCAACAACAGAAGCTGGGCCTGAGAATGAAGACAGCGACGATCAAGATCTTGTCGGTGACAGTTGCTGTTGCGCCTGCTGTCATACCTGCGCTCTGCTGTTTCCAATGCTACTAGTAGCAGCCTTCATATCTGGCTTATCGCTGGGCGCTCCCGGCCCAACTCTGCTGGCTATTGAGCACGCCACCCGATCCCGAGAGGACCAGGCTGTATTATTATTCTCTGGTCGAGCTGTCGGCGCGTTCTGCGGCGCGTTGCTAGGCAGATTCTTAGCCGATTTTGTGTCGCCTCGAACTCTGATTGGCTGCGGCTTGGCCACCGCTGCGGCGGGCAATGCCATGGTGCCTGCCTGCGTGCACATCTGGTCCTTGATGCCGGTATTCGCTGTACAGGGCTTCGGAGTCTATCTGTGTCTGAGTGCAGTGTGGGCCGCTGTGAGGCATCGGTGCTGGAAGCAGCAGAGTAGCAGCGGCTATTTGAGCAGGCGAGCTCTGTTGGCCTGTCTGGCCGCTGGCATGCTGCTGGCTCCGCTGGTGGCGGCCCCGTTTGCTCAGCCGGGGCCTGGCGGTTTGGTGCCCGGTCAGAGTCAACTCACCGTTTTTGCTCTGTATAAGGGTTCTTTCGATACATATCGGCTCTTTTTTTAATTTTTCGCTTTACCAAGCTACAAGGCGTGATTTTCAGCAGTGACTGACTGACTGACTGACTGACTGACTGACTGACTGACTGACTGACTGACTGACTGACTGACTGACTGACTGACTGACTGACTGACTGACTGACAAACTGACAAACTGACAAACTGACAAACTGACAAACTGACAAACTGACAAACTGACAAACTGACAAACTGACAAACTGACAAACTGACAAACTGACTGACTCACTGACTCACTGACGATTAAAGATTCTACTCAAAGTAATATTTTTTTCGATACATATCGTCAAACCGATTTTTCACCCGCTCGCTCCTTGCAGGCAATGCAACTGTACTTGACGAGCACCGGCCAATACATTTGATGGGCGTTCGAGTTCGAAGGGCAATAAATTCAAGCATAAATGCTACTACCACAGTGGTTGAATCTAACGTTACCATGACAACAATAGCTGAGGAGCAAAGTTCTAGTTTATTAAATGCTACAGTTTCGCCATTATTGTCGCTGACAACTCAAATTCCAAAGCCGCCCGTGCAGCGGCAGCAGAAATTACAGCCGCCATTATCAAAGAAACCTGGACTGGCTGATGGCAAGCATTTGGATCAGTCTTCTTCTGTAGCGGATGGCAGCAGGCATGGACGGGTGTTGAAGCTTCACAAAGAGCAACAAAGACTAGGCAGTATTAATCGGGTGTCGGCTGTTTCGCAGAAATCAATTATTAATAATCAAATAAAGAATAATACGCCCATGGTAACGGCAGCCTTGCCAACCGTATCGAATAACAACTCTAATAATAATGAGTCAGTAGCAACTAACGACACCTTAGTTATTAATGATCACTATAAAAGTAATAGTTCCAATAATACGATTAACAAGTTGTCCATAGCAGCCGTTGCCATGACTACACCAGCGGCAACTACTGCGTCCGAGTCAGACAATAAAGAATCAACAATCGGTAGTAGAACGACTTTTGAATCAAGACTATCGGTAACTACAAAGACTAGTACAGCTCGTAAAGAGATTGCATCTACAATGGCAACTATTACAGATAATAAATCAATAAATAGCAGTTTAAACATGAATGCAACCAGTGAGTCTACTACAAATACTGCTAAATTGATCACGGCGCTATCCGCTCTGTTCACTCGATGGCGCCGGTTGGCGCCAATCTACGGCATCTACGGCGCATTGGCGTTCGTGTCTTTCATCGGCGCCGCACTGGCGGGCGTCTGCGCTCTGGTCTGCTGGCGCAGACCCTACGATCTGTTTCCTAGCGATCAGAATTCTTGGTCGGGCGAATTCGAATCTGTAGAGGTGGAAGGCGGTTATTCAACGGAAATGCAACTTGATGGCTTAAGCGACGAATTCGATGAGTCGCTGGTGTCAGCGTTGCCTGAGCAGGCGGCGCTGCGACTCTGCCTGTTCATAGCGGCGTTCTGCCTGCACAGCTTAGAGGTGACCCTCGGCTGCTATCTGTTCAGCTATTCGATTAGATATTTGCACCTTACTGTGCTGTCGGGCCTCACGCTTGTCTGCCTGTTGTACGGCGGGATGCTGGCAGCGAGTCTAGTCGCCTTCGGCGCCGGCGTTTGTCTGCGCTGGTCCAGGTCCTACCGGCTGCAGCTGGGCGCTGGGGCTGCCCTGCTCTGCTGCGGAGTGGCCTGTCTGTGGCCTTGGGGCTCTCGGTGAGCGTTCTGGCTGGCTGGCTGTCTGTCTATCTTAGTGTCTGTCTGTCTATCTGTCTGTCTGCCTGTAGGACTCTGTAGTATGTAAACTTGTCTTTCCTTCCGAGACTTTCTATCCGATTGTCTGGTGCTCTGAATTCTATCTATCTATCTTATTGACTGTTTATAGCTGCTTGTCTCTGCTAAGTGTCTGCATTTTTCCCTTGTCATCGTGTTCCTCACTCCTGCATCTCAATTTTAGCTGGCTGTGTCTGGCAGCCCTACTGACCGGTTCTGGACTGGCCCTGCTGTTGCCAGCTCTGGAGGACGCCTGCGACATTTGGCTTCTCGTATCAGCTGAACTGGTCGCACCTGATGCCAGTGCTGCTGCTGCTCCGCCTGGGTCTCTGTCGGCATCTCCTCCTGAGGAAACTGAAGCTCCTGGGACAGCGGCTGAGACAGCTGTAGTGTCTGCAGATGCAGCATCTGCAGCGCCAGCCAACTCTGCCAATGACCCGTCAGATCACAACAACAATGCCGACAATAAACCGGTCGAAGCTGGCGTCGCCTTGCTTTCGCTTTTGCAGCAGCGACGGCAGGGAATTGAAGCCAGGCGTTGCGCCGCCAGCTTCTTGGCCTGCGGTCAGCTGACTGGCGAGATGCTCGTGCCAGCGTTCACCGCCTACTTGCACCGGGTGACCTCCAGTCCGCTCGTGTTGGTCCACGTGTCCATCTTGTTGGCCTGTCTGTCTCTGCTGTCTGTTGGCGCCACCTGCTACATTGGCTGGTTCCACCTGGTCGGCAGTCAGGCAGAGGAGGAGCAGCAACCGGGATACAGGAGTCTGGCACAGGATGACACTAATGAGGACTGATTGAGGACTGTTTCCTTTGCTCATTGATTGCTCTTGATTCTGTTTATCATCACAAAGCCTAAATGTCTAGCATCCAAATTTACAAATCTAATAATAATAATTATTATTATTAGATGGGCAAGTGTGCAACCGACAGCTCAGCCGCAGCTATTGTGCGTCGCATCTGAAGGCTGCGTACGGCTGTTCAGTCCAAGGACTGGGGGGTGGGGGGTGGGGGGTCACCACACATACCGTCAATTACCCCAGCTAATGCTTGGCACCCATTTTACAGCTGAGTTAACTGAAGCAACGCAGATTTTTGCAATGCAGAGTCTTGCTCAACAAGGACACAAGTTTTTCCGATTGGGTCGAGAATCGAACCCCCGACCTTCTTGTAAAATCGTAGCTTCACCCTTGCGAGCGTAGGCTTAAAAACGTCATTCTATTAGTACAATCTATATAATAATACGCTTATGAAAGTCTGCTTGAGTATACTTTTACACCTTATATACAGTTTGTTTTTGAAGTCACTTTCGGTTGGAGTCAAATTTTTTCCTTGCATAAGCGCCTCGTGTGATCCCATGACTTCATGCCTTAATTATAGCCGTTATGTATAACTCTATAAATGGCGTTAAGCCGGGTGAATCACAGGCTAAAAATAGCATAGGAGTGCATGACGTCATAGTTTGTACTCGTAGATTATCGCCGAACAAGTAACGTACTTTGCCATTGTCCCTATAGTACTTAAAATTGAGCCTGATTTTAAATTTCTTAGCGACGTTAATAACATCTTAAACAGATCAGAAGTTGAGACCGTCTGCGTTATTTGAGAGTCCCAGTATGAGTCAAAACTTTATTCTATAAGCCTTGCCGTATTTTCTGCTCCTGATAGAACTTCCATTATTGTGCATTCATTTTCATGGAAAAATTTTTTTTGCTTCTTTCAAAAATAGGATTTTACAGAATTATATGCTTTTGATGCCCGTATATTTTCCTATTTTGGTATTTTGGCTTACTTTCACTTTTTATTGCTTTTACACAGCCAGTTTATTTTATGAATCATAGTTGATATTTTTGTGCTGATATGTTTTACTCAATGGTGGTGCCAATCTCTTATTGCTTCGTTTCCTAGCCTACAAAGTCTCTTATTTTGATCTTATTACTTTGTGTTTTACAATTAACTTAAGAAAATCTTCCTAGTAATTACACTAAATAGTGCGCGAAGTGCACAATGCAATTTGGCAGTTTTGCTTCTTCTGTTACTGCCTGGCAATTTGTTTCACTTGCTTGAGATGAATTATACATTAGCAGCTAGCTTGGTTTTTTGCTTTTTGTCAATTTTATCTCCAGTCACAAGTCTGGCTCGCTCGGCTCGCACCGGGTGCTCTGGCCATAGACTATAAATTAAAAGCGCATCACCGAGCCGCTCTCGCCAGCCCAGCCACCCCAGTGCGTGTGGCTTCGTACAGTCAGGCTATGCTGGGGTGAAGCCGGCTTTAGTGGACTAACAAGACAATTTATATTAGAGATCCTGAGAGAGAAAGAGAGCGAAATACGTTAAGATCGAGACGAGTAGAATCTGGAGGACGGCAGGAGTAGCGACTGCTACGAGTAAACAAGATAATTTTTGAATCGGCCATATTGACAGGGACCTATAATAAATCAGCAGCATGTCTGGCAAAGACTCCATCCAGCTAGGCAAGATGAAGGTGAACGCCAATCAGAGCGGCTGCTGCGGCGGTAAGGCCAACGAGAACAGCGCCGAAGTGCCCGAGATCACGCCGCCGCACATGGTCAAACCGAAAAGCGGCGATAGCGGCATCGACGAGCGGACGAAGGTGCGCAAGGAGAACGAAGACAAGGAGGCCAGGAAGGCCCGGCTTGCCGGCGGCGCCCTGGCCAAATCGCTGCTCGATGACTCCAAGGCGGAGCCGCTGCCGCCTAGGATTCGACGACCGGGTGAGACCATCCATCCAACTTGGAAGCCGGCGCCGCCGCCACCAAAGATGGCGCCATTGCCACCGCGCGGCGCCAAGTACAACGAAGCACTGGAGCATCATCTTAACCATCTGCCCTTCTACAACCACAAGCGATACGACCGCGTCGGCATCTTAAAGCGCATCAAGCGAATCAAGCCGCTTCGTGGACTGCTGCAGAACGGTCGTTATTTCATCGACAAAGATCGTCGGGCAGAATACGACCCTCGCATGGACCCGCAAGCGTTAGAAAAATACCTCAAGCAGCAAGAGAAAATGGGCCGTCGCTATCGCGCTGAAGGTCGCGTCAATCGCATCGTGGAGCTCTTTATGGACAAGGTGATGGGCTGGGGCACCTCCCGGGACCTGCTGCCGCCGAAGTCAATCGTCCGTGGCAGTCCCTACTGCTTTATGTGGCTGGGGCCGCACTTGGCCAGGAAGATGCTGCACCAGCTGTGCGCCCCTCGCGATCCGACTTTGCTGTTCGAGACGATCACCAAAGAGCCGGAGGACAAAGAGTTTTATATTATCAATCGACTGCCGGTTGACTCGTTTTTCAAGGACAAGGAGAACTTCTACGGAATGCTCTCGCAGTACGTTCTCAGCCCGAATTTGGTGTGTAAGGCCCGCTCAGTTGATGAGTGCCTCTACCTAGCCAGCTTAAAAGAAGACTGTCAAGACCTGGAGTCGAAGGGGCTTGTCACGCGCCGTACCTGCGTTCACCAGAATCTGTCGCTCTCGCTGAAGCCGTGCCTCGTGTCCAACTGTCCCAACTATGAGAAGCAAGTCTGCTCGCATCTGTACGCCTTCATACCGGAGACCATCACATTGAATTCGTACACATCGATGTTACATTTCTCCGAACGCTTCCAACGCGTCGAAGATTTAAAGGGCACCATCTTTATCACGAAGCCCGCCTACCTATGCAACGGTCGCGGTATCAAGTTCATCGTTGAGCTGGATCAATTTGAACACTTTTTTCACATGCTCGACGGCAAGTCGACCACTCGTCACGGCGTCGTACTCCAGCGCTACATTGAATGCCCGCGCCTGTTCGACCGTCAGAAGTTCACAATTCGGTTCTTTCTGCTGATCATCGTGCTGGAGAAGCGCCGAGTTCTTGGCTTCATCCACTACGGCATCGCCATTTTCGCCCGGCTGCCCTACGAGACTGTGGAGCGCGAGGACTTCCTACCCGAAGAGGAAGCCAAAGAGGGCAAAAAGCCGAACTTGGACATCCCCATCACCAAGCGCTCGATCGGTCGGGTTACTACGGATAAGTTTCCTAGCGAGTCGCACCTGACCAACTATATGAGCCCGGCTCGCAAGGCCCGCATTAGGCAGGACATTTTCACGGGCCGAGCAAAGATGATGCAGGCCGACAGGGACAATGCATTCTATCTGGAGGAAATCCTGCCAAACAAATGCAACAACACCGCGTCAATCTACATCCAGATGCTGTTTGTGGGCCAGTGCATTTTAGACTACATGCAGCCTATTGTGCAAGACTTTGCCGGCACCTTCCAGACTATCTCCATTGATTCACTGGTCGATGCGCGCAACAAACTTTGGGTACTGGAGGCTGGCACTAACATCTTCTCGGGACTGCTGACAATCGCGCCCAGGCAGCGCCAGATGATGTCCGCCATCATCCAGGAGTCAGTTGGCATCACCCTGGAGTGCGTGTACAAAACTCGCAACAATCTGCCTCTGTACTGGGACTACATGAACGACCGGGAGGACTACGACGCCATCTATTTCTCGCAGGACTTCAACTTATTCTACGAGACCGAATGGTCCAGACAGTCTGGCGCGATCTTCGAGCGCCGGCCGCCACCCAAGCACCTGCTGCTGGAGGAGCGCTACGAACAGGTTGACAATCAACGAGCCGCCGCGGCGGACAGGCGCGTGTTCAACTTTGAAAAGAAGAAGTCAATCGTTAGGAAGCGCGAGGAGTACATCGCCATGGTCAAAGCCAAGCACGAGGAAGAGTCTTGAAAGTATGCTTCTCTGTAATCAAACCAATCTGCGTCTTTTGCGTCTCTGACTCTCATCAGTTTTTGTTACGCCTCTCTTGTGTTGAATCGGAGCGCAAAAAACTTTCAACTCTCGCCCACGCATTGACTGACGAGCAATTTCCTTTGAGCTTTTCTATTTTCACTGATATTATTATTCGCAGTCAAAAACGGCTTGGAGCAATGACGGAACGTTTTCCAAGAATAGTCTGCTGGGCTGGTAAAAACGGCCGAGAGCCGGAAAAAATAAACGTGGCGAGAGGCGCGCAGAAGGGAAATATTTTTCATCAACTCCTTATTTCTTGACAAATTTTGTTTACGTTCATTCATTGTGTCTTCTCTGCTTTTTTAAAGTTTAATGGAGTAAGTTTTATGGAGAACAGCCAACAAATCATGCATAAAACTCGTGTCAATTTCGTCGATCGTACCGTATTTAAAGTTGATTCCTTGTATATTTAGACTTAACGTGACTCAATAATCCTAGTGTAGCAAATTAAGGCCACTGGTACATTTATCAAGAGGAGAACAAAGACAACATGCATGATGCACCGCAGTGTCACCATTGGGCGGGCGCCTCTGTGCCCGCCATCCTCAGCCAGCAGGCTTTCGACTGAGGGTGCCTGCATTGCCTGATTGGCACGTAGCTATTGAGCTCTTCAAGTCTTCTTGATCAAAAAAGTCCGACGCACTTCTCAACGGCAACTAGGCAAATCCACTGCTAGTTTGGTTTCGCTTGGGCGCAACACTTGTGATGGGCTTTAGACAGGAATATTATGGTAATTAATCTTAAGACCTCATTCCACTTTAAAAGCTTCTGAAATGTCTGTCTAAAATAAGATATTCCAACCCGCAAGGCCAGCTGAGGACAGCAGGGCGAGTTCGTCGGCTTAGTCAAGCACGCTGAGCGACTTCTCTGGTTTTCGTCGACCCATGCATCGCCGCAGCAGAATAGAATCCTGGAGTCGTCCTGCCTGTCGTCCTACCGGGGTCGGCTGTCCACGCTCGGCTGTTCGCATCAGCGGGACTGCCTGTTCCGCGGCGGCGCGAACTGCTGTACATGTCGGCGCCCTTTGAGCGCGCGGTAGTAGCGCCGCGTTGGCCGCTTCAGCAGCTGACGGTGGATACGCGTTCTAAGATATATTTTTACTGTCAGTGAGCGATTTTTTGCGCAACACGTTGAAGAAATTCGGTTAAAATTCTTTTCTTGCTACTCATTAGTAAGCGATCTCTTATGTTTTTCAAAGCACATTAGAATCATTGAGACTGTTGTAAGTTCAAGACTTGTTGAAGTCTTTTAACTAAATTTACTAATATGGTCTTACATGTAGGTCAACGCACTTTAACGGTTCAGCATTAAATAATAACTTATTTGAACGTTATATCGCCTCATGATAACTTGGACTCCTATTTAGTTAAGTAAACCATTTTCTCTGAGACAATAATCAAACACTTATTAGAAACGAAAATCCATGAAACAAGCTGTCACAACAGACAGTAGCAAACAAAAGCCATTCTATTTTTTTCGAAAGTATGAAAATAAAGTAAACAGAAAATCTCGGGAAATGTTAAAAGTTCAGTTCCAAATTTTAGCGCCAATAATGATTCACTTTTCTGTCTGAGCTAAAATTTTGACACTGTGCAGTTGCATTAGCAAATCCAGGTAGACAGCGGAATCGATCCCGGGACCTAGTCGGTCGGTCAGCACGCTGATGCCGCACTGACGCAGCAGTTCGATGAGTTGAGACGAGTAACTGGCCTGCCGTTCGCTGGTTTCCAAATCCGACACCTTGCTGAAGAACTCTCTATTAAACGTTCGATTTTGCATCTTTTTGGCGGCCAAATTTGAGTTGGTAATTCTCGAACCGGCTGGCACAGCGCTGGCATTCTTCAGCTTGGCACCCTTCGACTTTGAGGCCGATTTGCTTTTAGCTGGCGATGCTTTAGCGGCGTCTTCGGCCTCTTCTTCCCCAATGGTCTCGCCGTTTTCAGCTGCGGCTTTGGCTCCTTTTGCTCCTTTTGCACCTTTGGCTCCTTTGGCTGCTTTTGCACCTTTCGCACCTTTGGCACTTTTTGCTGGCGCAGCTTCTGACGCCTCTTCGTCCTCAGCATCTGTCTCCGCATCTGCCACGGCTTTCGCTCCTTTTGCACCTTTCGCACCTTTGGCTCCTTTCGCGCCTTTTGCACCTTTTGCACCTTTGGCACCTTTTGCTGGTGCAGCTTCTGGTGTCTCCTCTTCCTCACCATCTGTCTCTGCATCTTCCGCAGCTTTCGCTCCTTTTGCTCCTTTTGCTCCTTTTGCACCTTTTGCACCCTTCGCACCTTTCACACCTTTGGCTCCTTTTGCACCTTTGGCTGGCGCAGCTTCTGGTGCCTCCTCGTCTTCGACATCTGTCTCTGCATCTTCCGCAGCTTTCGCTCCTTTTGCTCCTTTTGCTCCTTTTGCACCTTTTGCACCCTTCGCACCTTTCACACCTTTGGCTCCTTTTGCACCTTTGGCTGGCGCAGCTTCTGGTGCCTCCTCGTCTTCGACATCTGTCTCCGCATCTTCCGCGGCTTTCGCTCCTTTTGCTCCTTTCGCTCCTTTTGCACCTTTGACACCTTTTGCGGCTTTCATTCCTTTGGCGCCTTTTGCTGGTGACTTCACTGCTGCAGCTTCTTCGTCCTCCAATTCGGCCTCTGCATCTTCTGCTTCCGGCGCCGCGCCTTTGGCACCCTTGGCGCTCTTGGCGCCTTTTGCACCTTTCCCGCCTTTAGCACCTTTCGCACCCTTTGCACCTTTGGCGCCTTTAACTGGCGAAGACACTTCCGCTTCAGCATCCGATTCGAGACCTTCATCTCCGCTCAAATCATCTGCACCGACAGTCTTAGCCGCTTTCATTCCTTTGGCACCTTTGGCACCTTTTGCACCTTTGGCACCTTTTGAACCCTTTGCACCCTTGGCGCCTTTACCTAGCGAAGGGACTTCCGCTTCAGCATCCGACTCGAGTCCTTCATCTTCAACCACACCGTCTGCAGTTACGGTTTTAGCCGCTTTCATTCCTTTGCCGCCCTTAGCACCTTTGATACCTTTAGCACCTTTGGCACCTTTTGTTGTTGACATCTTTTCCGTCAGGTCTTCGTCTGCTGCGGCCGCCATCGCCTCCTCCAATACCTTTCCATCTTTGACACCCTTGGCTCCTTTTTCTCCTTTAGCAGCTTTGCCAGCCTTTGCACCTTTGGCACTTTTCGCCGATTTACCTGTGTCCGCTTCCTCGACTTCCTCAGCCGGCTCTTCTACCCCCTCTGAAGCTTTAGCACCTTTTGCACCTTTGGCATCTTTGACTGCAGCTTTGGCCAGCTTCTTGCCCGCAACCGCTGATGAGTTGAACAGTGGCGCAGCGGCTGTCGAGCTAGTCTGTACCATCGGCGCCGGAATCGCGGCGCGCTTGGAAAGACCGGTTGACCCTAATTTGGCGGTGGTGGAGGCTGCGCCAAGACCGAACGAGGTTGATGTGGTCAGGCGACCTGACGCGACCAGGATTCGCTTGCTCAGATAGCCCAGAACGCTTGTGGTCCTCAGCGCCGGGTCCTGCCAGGTGAGGGGTTTTTAACAATGCTTTTTATTGATGGCAATAAATAGTTGATTACACCTGCCACAATGAGCAGATTTGCAACCGACAAACAGCGCATTTGAAGGCTGTGCAAAGGCTGTTCAGTCCCATGGACAGCTAATGCTGGCACCCATTTTACGGCTTGGGTGAACTGAAGCAATGCAGAGTTAAGTGTCTTGCTCAAGGACACAAATTGTTCCGAGTGGGATCGGGGATCGAACCCCCGACTTTCAAGTTGAGTCTGACGCTCTAACCATTAGGCTATCATCCCACTACAATGCTTTTTAGTTTAACTTAAAACATACGAGCGTAATGCGTACATGTTTTACAAAAATTAAAACTGAGAAACACTCGTTCTTAACCCTAGACTGCGTCTTTACACGATTCGTGTGACTTCATGGCTTATCAATTGACGGCAGTGCAAACGAGCTTTGAGGGTAACTGTCAGTCATGAGTCATCTTTGTATTTGTCTTTTACAAATTATAATTTAAATGCGGTGGAAAATGAAAGTCAAATAAAAAGCTCACTCACATCGATTCCAGTTAACTGCAAGCCGGTCCCATCTGAGCCGGCAGTCAGCAGCTGCTCATTTGCCCAGCCAATCACGGTAGCGGCTGCCTCGTCCAGCTCGCCGCAGTTCCCTGCCACGCGTCGGTACTGCCTCAGCGAGTGCAGCCGCATCATGCTAATCAGCAGGTGCAGAATAGCTCGCAAGCCTCCAGCGGCCAGTTGCTCAGCAATGGCCAAGTCCAGCGGTAAGCCGTGCTGCTTGGCGCACTCCACCACAAGCACGCAGTTGGCCAGATGTTGCTCATCGCTACTGTTTAGTTCTCCTTCATCTGTTCCGGGCGAAGCTGTTGCTGTCACGGCAACACTGGCCCAGTTGACACTGCCCGGGGAGAGAGCTTCCCAAGCCTAAGCAGAATGAAAGATCTGATTGGTGAAATCAAACTATGCAACCAAGGTAGAACAATATTAGGATAAAAAAGTCACCTGTAGCAGTGCGAGGCCATCGCGTAGGTCGTCTGCTAGACGCGACACGGGCGGCTCTACGCCTAACGAATTGATCCAGATTTTGATAGCGGCTGCTTCGTCAGTTTCCGGGTTGGCCTTGTCCAAGTTTTGTGTCAACTCAGTACCCGTAGGACTCTTAATGCTATTCTCATCTTCAGCAACTGACTTGCGCCACAAGCATACCAGGTAGAAACTGCGCAACAGTCGAGCCCGATGATCCCTAGCAGCTTCCTCGTTCTCTACGTTGTCGCAGTCGTAATTATCTTTTCCATCGAGATGCTCTGAACTCAACAGACCGTTCAAATCAAGCGACTTCATGATGTCTTCAGTGTCGGCCTCGGGATTCTCTGTAGCGCTGAGAGCAGTGAGACGATGACAGGCTGACGGCTCGTTGCCTACGTAGCTGTTGCCAAGGTGACCGCGAATCCAGCTGCGAAATTCCATTGCCGATCTCTTATCTGGCAGGTAGCAACGATGCAGCGCCTGCAACAGGATGGCAATGTAGACGCCACAGTCGGCCCGGTCCAGACATTCAACCGTTAGGCCGCCAACGCTGACGCCGACGGATTCCAACGAGCCGATTGCTAAGTTCAGATTTTTGCGCCGCTTCCGAGCTGACAGCTTCGCTTCCGAATAGCTGGCTACCAAGCTCTCGTCCAGAGTCCCAGGCTTGATGACGTTAGCCAGAGCGCACAGAACCGCCCCGTCTTGTAGTCGGTCGAATAAATTCTTCTCGGACAGCGGCAGATAGTTGACGCCTAGCTTACTACTCTTGGATAGTAGTCGGTTGAGGTGAGCGCAGATGCAGGCAACGTCGGAGCCAAAACGGTTGCGTACCGACTCCGCGGTGTAGCTTTTCTGTGAAGCTTTCAGCTCCTGCTGGTAGACTGGGTCCGAAAGCAGATGCTGCAATGTTAGCGATGATTTGAGAAACGGTCAAGACTTCTTCACAGGTTTATTTGAGTGTTTAGTTTCCCTCGTGATCCAATCGGTGTTGGCTAGCTGACGGAAAACAAAGACAGGCAGTTCTAGCTGACAGGGGGTCGTAGCCTATAGCGGTCAGGCTCAATTCCAAATGCAGTCACATTGGAATCTCAACTATTAACGCCCTTGAAGGTCAAACCCCAAAAGCACAGGGAAGTGTACATGCCTAACGAGTGTGTGCCTGTGTGCGTATGACTGTGTACGTATCTGCTTGTGTGCCCGCTCAGGGGAGTCGGCGGAATGGGCAGTATAAAGCCTCTCGTCTTAGAGGTCACTTGAAGTTTTGCATACAAAGTACCAGCTGCACTGGACACCAACATGCACATCCCTGACAAAAATTCTTGAGCTTATATGCATGATTTTTACTCTGTTTTCTATCTGTACTGTGCGGTAAAACTCATACTAAAGAGGCATTGTAATACAGTACAATCGACGAGAATCATTGATTAAAGAATCTGTTGCAACCCGTTATTTCGTAGTCCTCAGTGCTGGCCTCTAAGCTACATGAGAACGCGCTCCAAACTCCATTTTTGTGCAACAGAAGTATGGGACTTCTTGAACAAATTTAGCTTATACCAAAAGCTTTTGTGGGTTTCAAATTGGCTTATCTGAAACCCACACTTCAAGCGTCATTTTTATGGGCAAGAATTTTTCTACCTAATCTAAAATGGGTCTTGATGCCTCTATTGAAATTTAGGTAACACGAGTATGTAAAACCAATCCCCTTGACGAATCTCCCCACCAAAAACCCCCCATTCCGCATGCCCCAATGGTTGGCTTTAACTTTAAAAGCTATTCATAAGGTGGATTAAAGCTGCATAAAAAATGAAGCTTAAATTTAAGAACCGCACCACAAAGAACCTCTATGGTGACAAAATTATTTTCTAAAAAACAAAAAACAAAACTGCAACTAATTGACGTTACCTAACTAAAGTTCAAGAAGTCCGAAGTATTAATTGGAACTATTTTCCCAACGGTTGCCCCGGACATCTGATCGGTTGAAATCCGTACCTACCAACTCCTACTAATTCCGAGACATTTTGTACTACCATTACCAACCACACCAGCTTCACTACTCTTAGTCTTTCAAATTCTTAATCTTATACAACCCACAATCGCAATCCAGAAGACCATGCAGCGCTCACCCAAGCTCCTTGTCGAAAAGCTCCGTGTTCAGACATCAGTCGGCAGCCATTGTGCAGCTCATTGGGGAAGTTTGGTCGCCTTGCTTCCATGTTTGTTTGGTCAACCGCCAGGCTTCCAACAAACTGAGGGAGCTCTGCAGATTATTTGCTATGCTTCTTGGTTGTGAATTTCAAAGCCTACTAGCCCACTTCAGGGCCCACTTTCTGTGCCTTTGATTTGACTTAATCGCCATAGACAACAGTGGGGTTACTGATTTTGAGTTTTCAAATTTTGTTATTGAGATTTCAATTCCTATAGGCCAGTTGCCGACATGCCAAGGCTCATGGGGATTGTTGAGATGCCAAGGCTCATGGGGGGGGAGTTGCTGAGATGCCAAGGCTCATGGGGGGAGTCTGCTGAGATGCCATGGCTCATGGGGGGGAGTTGCTGAGATGCCAAGGCTCATGGGGGTTACTGAGATGCCAAGGCTTACGGGGGAGTTTCTGGGTTCATGGGGGGTTACTGAGATGCCAAGGCTTACGGGGGAGTTTCTGGGTTCATGGGGGGTTACTGAGATACCAAGGCTTACGGGGGAGTTTCTGGGTTCATGGGGGGTTACTGAGATGCCAAGGCTTAAACCTAAGGGTTTAAATAGTTTCTGATCGTCTAATTGTCACTTTTGACTCCCGGTTGTCTTGCAGAGGCATTTTTGGCTAGCCTTTTCCCCCTGTTCTGTATGATTTATGACCGCATCCGTCAAATTTCCATGGGTCTGGGAGGTCACCCTGTGGAGAGGGCTTTGAGGTTCTAAAGCTCAGCCAATCAGAGTCGAGCTAGTCATCTCAGGCTCGTCCAATTAGGAAATTCGACTCTTGGTAAAACAATTGGGCAGCTGAAAGATTATGAGTATTATTGCGCACTGGACTGCCGGCTCGCTTGTCATCGAGTTATTGACTAAGAGCTAAGACTCTTCGGAAATAAGAGCGGCAGAAGCACCCCTTTTCTGGTTGTTTCGGTCCCTGTAACCTCCAGTTGGTCACCGTCAGTCTCCGCTCAATCACACTTTTGAAGGCTGAACCCAATTACATTGTTGGCAAGAGTCCTCAGATCAGACAGAAACTTACTGGCGGTCCAAAAAGAGAAGGATAAACATATATAGGCATCCGTAAGGCAATATTTAGGTATCTATGCTTTTTCGCCACTTCTACCTTAATCTGCAAGACGCAAATTTAGCTGATAAAAAATTACGGCCATGGCCTGAAATATCTTTAGATAACATCCTCGAGGCAATGCTTACTATTTAATGGTTAACGTTTTTCAGTTTGTTCATTCAGTTTGTTTACATCACCACTATGTTTTCCAGGAAAGTTCGTTGTGAATTTCTCTTCCCCTGCTTCTGGCTGCTCCTGACTGCGGCTGCAGTTGCTCAAGCGAACTCGTGTGGAAAATTGGCCTCGGGTCAGGTGGATCCTGTTACAGTCCCCAAGGTGCACAGCTCGACAACTTCAAGTATAATAGTTGCTTGGCTGGCGCCAGACAGCGGCATCAAAGGGTACCACTACATTGTAACCTGCCCCAGGTGCCCCTCTCCGAAAGTTAACACTACAGATGAGACATATACATTTCGGGGTCTCAGAGCGGCTACTGAGTACAGCTTCTCCATTCAGGCTGGACTTCCAAACTGTAGGCTGAGTTCTGCAATCAATCGTTCTGGAAGGACACGTGAGAAAGAGACTCGTTTTGCTTTGATATTGAATTTTACGTCTGTAGCTCGAAGTTTATATTCATTCAAATTCTAGGGGATGCCGTGACTAAATATATATATTGATTACTAATTTACTACTTAATTTCCTATAGGTTTCGTGGTTTACTGTGTAGCATAAAGTATTGCTGAAGTTTTTAGTTGTAGCACAATATTTCAAAACCATCTTGCATAAAAACTACCAGCTGTCACATATCTCAGCTGTCATTTTTTGGGGACACTTTTAGCAAGTTTCGAAAATCGCACTTCAGAAGAATTGTCCATTCGTCGAAGATGAATTGAAGATTACGCTTGTCAATGGACACTGTCGACATTGTTAATGTTACATTACTTTGTGGGCTCTTCTTAACCTATATGAGCCTTGATTTCCGTGCCAATCTCTATTTTTTGTTTAAATGCATTCTTTAAGATATCCGTATGTCTAACCGGGTATTAGGGCATAAATTGCAGGGCTCTCTGGCATTGACGCCAGCTCAGCTCAGTACAGCTCCAATGAGACCGCCATCTCTGTGACTTGGCAGCCATCCAGCACTTCTGGCGTCTCGTACCAGCTCACCTGCAAGCGAGTCGGCTCAGGTGAAGTCTCGACTGTGTCTTCACCCACTCCGAATGCCACCTGCGGCTCCCTGCAGTCTGGACAGGCCTATGAGCTGCGGGTGGCTGTGCAGAAGGCGGGATTTAATGACGTCATCACGCGTCTGTCCAACCAGCTGACCAGTGAGTTCTCAATTGCTGCTGGCCGTAGATCTGCCTCCTACCGGCATGTAGTTTTTTTTAATAATAACAATTGATTACACCTGCACCAATCGGCCAGATGTGCAACCGACAGCTCAGCCGCAGCTATTGTGCGGCGCATCTGAAGGTTGCGTACGGCTGTTCAGTCCAAGGACTGGGGGGTCGCCACACACATCCTCAATTACCCCAGCTAATGCTGGCACCCATTTTACGGCTTGGGTGAACTGAAGCAATGCAGAGTTGTGTCTTGCTCAAGGACACAAATTGTTCCAGTGGGATCGGGAATCGAACCCCCGACCTTTCAGTCGTGAGTCCGTCAATCTAACCACCACTAGGCTAGAGTTTTTAGAAAATATAAGAAACTTGCATGTCACTTTTAGAATATAAAAATCTGAAATGGACACGAGTCATCCATATTCATTTTCAACTTGAATTATTTTTCGAAGACAATTTGACCGCTACTTGAAGTACTATATTATAAAGATGTCGCTTACTCAAAAGTAGCAAGAAATGGGTTTGAAGTTAATTCCTCACAATGCGTACAAACGTTTGCAATCTGATATTGCGTCCTCAGGTGAGGTTATAACTCAGCAGTGTGAAGACCCGTTGACAAAAATTAAGAGCTCAAAAAAACAATTTTGACCTTTCGTAAATTCAGTTTTAATTTTAGGCCCACCAAAGAGCTTACAGATGTGGTATAAAGTTCTCTGTTGAAACGAACAAGAAACGATTAAAGAATTTGTTCGAATTTGCTTGTCGGTGTAAAGTAATTACTCAACAAAGATGACTGGTTTTATAATCAGGAAATTTCATCTCATTGGCTGAATCAGCTGCCTACCCACTTCGCAACCGCAGCGCTCTTCCCGATTGACGCCAGCTCAGTGAGTTTCACCATCACAGAGACTTCCATCGCCCTGACTTGGGCGGCGTCCATCACTGAAGGAGTTCTGTACCGGGTGACCTGCAGGCGAGTCGGCACAGGGAATTCAACATCTCTGCCTCCATCAAAGTATCTGAGTGCCAGCATCAGCAGTCTGCAGTCAGGAGAGGCCTATAACCTGTGTGTGGCTGTGACTAAGCAGGGCGGCTTCGATGAAGTTGTCACCTGGCTGCCAATCCAGCTGACCAGTGAGTTGGAGCTCAGCAAATGATGGCAGCTGCTCTCATGAGGCTCAGCTCGCTTCTATTGGGTCCGTTTCATTGCAGAGCTGTTCGGCATTGACGCCAGCTCAGCTCAGTACAGCTCCAATGAGACCGCCATCTCTGTGACTTGGCAGCCATCCAGCACTTCTGGCGTCTCGTACCAGCTCACCTGCAAGCGAGTCGGCTCAGGTGAAGTCTCGACTGCGTCTTCATCCACTCCGTATGCCACCTGCGGCTCCCTGCAGTCTGGACAGGAATATGAGCTGCGGGTGGCTGTGCAGAAGGCGGGCGGCTTTGATGACGTCATCACGGCTCTCTCCAACCAGCTGACCAGTGAGTCCTGCTTTTGTGCTGCTTTTGTCACGGCTTGTTCTCAAATCAGTCCTGAAGGTGTTCGCATTTTATAAGACATATTTTATGCAAGTATTAGCCCAAAAACCGATCTGTCTTTGTCATATTTATCCACCCGGATCTCATGTATCTTCTATTGTCTACATTATCTGTTTAATTTTCAACTGTAACTTGATGATGCTGTATTTTTACTAATTGACCTTGATTGATTGATATAAGAGTAGATCCCTTACATCCCTCTGACAAGGACCACTTGAAGTTGTCATTGTACTGGAACTTAACGTAAATTTTTTATCTTAAGATTGTGGTAACACCCAATTTTCACTGAATGATTTCTGCGAGATTCCTGATACGCAACGCCAACTTCTAGTGGTCCTTGGCTCTAAGTATGAGAAAGTCAGGGCCCCTGTGCATCCTGTGTCCCTCCCTCGCACCCGCCAACCGCCGCAGAGCTGTACTCAGTGAACCCCAGCTCGGTCAGTTACTCATCCAATGAGTCAGCCATCAGCGTGACCTGGACCGCCTCAGCCACCGGTGCTGGAGTTCACCACCAGCTGCGCTGCCTAAGCGGCTCAGACGGCTCAGTCGTGATCAGAAATGTCACCTCGCCTGAGCAGCGGCTCAGCGCCACCTGCGACTCCCTGCAGTCGGGCTGGGAGTTCAGCCTGCAGATTGTCGTGCTGAAGGTGGGCGGCTTCGAGCCCGCATTGGCGGAGGTGGGACAGCTGCTCACCTGTGAGTCTCGGGCGCCAATCGTTCCTTTAGTTTATCAATTGTTCTTGGTGGAAGCCTAATGTCGTTTTAAAGTGCATCGGTGGGATCGTACTTTTTTAGATTTTCGGCACAAAAATTTAGTGTATGTTGACTAGTACTGCCGGCCCCCTCTGGGGTAAGAGGCTTAATTAAGTAACAGTTCTTCCTAAGGCATCTCAGCATCTGTCCATTGAGTCTCTGGCATCTCAGCATCTGTCCGTTGAGTCTCTGGCATCTCAGCATCTGTCCATTGAGTCTCTGGCATCTCAGCATCTGTCCGTTGAGTCTCTGGCATCTCAGCATCTGTCCGTTGAGTCTGTGGCATCTCAGCATCTGTCCGTTGAGTCTGTGGCATCTCCACATGTGTCCATTGAGTCTCTGGCATCTCAGCATCTGTCCGTTGAGTCTGTGGCATCTCAGCATGTGTCCATTGAGTCTCTGGCATCTCAGCATCTGTCCGTTGAGTCTCTGGCATGTGTCCATTGAGTCTCTGGCATCTCAGCATCTGTCCGTTGAGTCTGTGGCATCTCAGCATCTGTCCGTTGAGTCTGTGGCATCTCAGCATGTGTCCATTGAGTCTCTGGCATCTCAGCATCTGTCCGTTGAGTCTCTGGCATCTCAGCATCTGTCCGTTGAGTCTGTGGCATCTCCACATGTGTCCATTGAGTCTCTGGCATCTCAGCATGTGTCCGTTGAGTCTCTGGCATCTCAGCATCTGTCCGTTGAGTCTGTGGCATCTCAGCATGTGTCCGTTGAGTCTCTGGCATCTCAGCATCTGTCCGTTGAGTCTCTGGCATCTCAGCATGTGTCCATTGAGTCTCTGGCATCTCAGCATCTGTCCATTGAGTCTCTGGCATCTCAGCATGTGTCCATTGAGTCTCTGGCATCTCAGCATCTGTCCGTTGAGTCTCTGGCATCTCAGCATGTGTCCATTGAGTCTGTGGCATCTCAGCATCTGTCCGTTGAGTCTCTGGCATCTCAGCATGTGTCCATTGAGTCTGTGGCATCTCAGCATCTGTCCGTTGAGTCTCTGGCATCTCAGCATGTGTCCGTTGAGTCTCTGGCATCTCAGCATCTGTCCATTGAGTCTGTGGCATCTCAGCATCTGTCCGTTGAGTCTCTGGCATCTCAGCATGTGTCCGTTGAGTCTCTGGCATCTCAGCATGTGTCCATTGAGTCTGTGGCATCTCAGCATGTGTCCGTTGAGTCTCTGGCATCTCAGCATGTGTCCATTGAGTCTGTGGCATCTCAGCATGTGTCCGTTGAGTCTCTGGCATCTCAGCATCTGTCCATTGAGTCTGTGGCATCTCAGCATGTGGCCGTTGAGTCTCTGGCATCTCAGCATTCTATTTTTTTTAAAAGTTGTGAAAAAGCAATTATTAGCGCAAAAGAGAAACGTCTCTGTCTTGCTAATGTATTTTGAAACAAAAAAGGTTTTTGAAAAACGAATTTTGTACCGATGGTATCATTGTAAGTTTTGTATTTTTATTTAATGATTTAAATAAATACAAAAAAGTGTTGCATATTGCTGTGACTGATGGGGCACATAATTGCGGAGCGTTTTTAAATAATCTGATGTAACCGCCCTTTATGACCGTCTGCTCAGCGGAGAGGAGAGCAAATGACCATAGGGGGCAATGACCGTAGGCTTCCGATGACCTGGCAATGGCCTGACGGACCTCCAGCACCAGACTGTCCCGCCCATATGATTGATAGCTTTGGTAGCGCTTTCGTGACCAGAGAGCCAAGGACCCACATGGACTCCGCCTGTAGCCAAGGTGCGTAAATTTGTCACTCTGCCATGGTATGACCGAGTGGCTGCCACCACTCTATATGACCTGGCGCACCTGGATCTTGATCAGACCTTTCGAGGCTAGAGCCCCGCCTGGATTGGTTACCAGGGGATTTAGGCTAACAGGGGAGACACATGCAGCCGAGTACAGGGAATCTGCTTTGGGTTCAATCAGGAACTCTCTGGGATCACTCTGGAGGATTTCTCAGCAGGGGGTCCTTTGTGGCTGTGATTGAGGCGGACTTGCGGCTACGATTACTAAGAGTAGTGTGAGTTGAACATGTGCTAGCTATAGTTTAGATTGCTTAGGGCGAAGGGACGCGTCAGCATGGGGTTGCAACCTTCCTGTTGCCATTCTGTGCCAAGACTCGCTAATTCCCTCTACTGCACGCACACACAGGCGGGGCTTTGCACGGGGAGAGGCCATTAGCTTACCCAAACTTCCCTATACTTTGCCACCCAAGGAGTAAGGCCTAGCAAGCCATGAATGAAATGATGATGAAGGTGTGAAAAATGATGAGTTTAGTAATGGTTAATAATTAGACCCTCAGGCGAAATACACAGGCAATTAGGCGGCTTCACTATTGAATAAATACAGCAAAAATATGGTTATACAATTGGCTCAGCTCTCTGATCAAGCAATGGCAAAAAGGCAAACCCCGGATAAGCAAAGGCAATTAGAGCCCACATTAGTACAGGAACTTACCGGCGGCTGCACAGAGAGAGAGAGAGAGAGAGAGAGAGAGAGAGAGAGAGAGAGAGAGAGAGAGCGATGGAGTGACCGAGGGCGGCTGTAGACTGCGGACAGGCAGGTAGCGAAGCGGCGATGCGCTGAAGTGACGAGGCGCTGATGTAGCTCAGGCGGTGCTGAGGATGCTGGGCGGTGTCAGACCGCGGGTCGGCAGATGAACTCGCTGGTGAGGGTCAGATCAATGTCTGACAGCAAGTCCACAGAAGGACCACTTCGGAGACGAGACACAAGAATAACTTCTGAGGGTTCTCACGCCGAAAATCGCTTCCTTAAATAGACCTCACGGTCGCCGCTCCAAGGTCGTTTCCATGACTCCCTCTCTCTGATTGGCTGCCGGAGAAATGACGTCAGAATGAGTCATGATGAGAAGCATGAGAACGGCATAGCAACATAAAAAATGGGAAAATCGCGCAATCCGGAGGAGGGGTGGGGGATAATGAGCACAGCGGGGGGTCGAGAAAGTGTTGCGCAAGCAAACACTGAGAACAATGGGACTCAGGCCGAGGAACAAAGGAAATGGAAATTGGGAATATTTGGGAGAACCGAGAACAATATAAAAGTAAACATTAGAGAAAAGGTGCTAATTGGGTGCGAAAAGGGGAACAATAGAACGAGAAAATCTGGGAAAATAGGATAATTAGGTGCGAAAACGAGAACAATAGAAGCGGAGGTGGGGTGGGTGTCACATGAGAAATCTTGAGAAGAGAACAATAGCATGGGAAAAAGTTGCGCAAGAGGAGGGTGATGAGTCATCGGGGGGGGGGGGGGGAGGAAGGGTCAAAAGCCTTGCGTCACCGTTTAGGAATCTAACAGAAGATGGGGTAACGGTGAGCCCAATCAATACTGTAAGTAGACGCAGGGTGAGGAGGGGACAGCGCAAGAAAAAAATGCTAAAACAGGAGGAGAAAAGGTGAGAAAAACATGAGAAGTACATGAGAAAAGGGGAGGGGCGCATGAGAAGTGGGGAGGCGGGCGAGGGGCACGTAGGGCTCCGGAAAGGCAAGTGTGGCTGACCCGGCCCAGTCTCGACAGCTCTGCCCAGTAGGTGCACAGGATGCTTCAAAACAGTTCCCTCACGATCCCGCGACCAGGGCGTGGCTACATCAAATCAATGTGCTCATGTACGAGTATGTATACTGGCCTGCACAATCTTGATCAGCTGGAATACTCCAGCTTTATAGATTTGTTTTATAATTCTTTCCTGTGTAATAACCAAAACAATTTGGTAGCATAAGAAGCAAAATGAAAGTTTGATAGTTGACAGTGTCACTCAGCTCACAGTGTCACTCAGCTCACAGCGTCACTCAGCTCACAGCGTCACTCAGCTCACAGTGTCACTCAGCTCAGCTCACAGTGTCACTCAGCTCACAGTGTCACTCAGCTCACAGTGTCACTCAGCTCACAGTGTCACTCAGCTCACAGTGTCACTCAGCTCACAGTGTCACTCAGCTCACAGTGTCACTCAGCTCACAGTGTCACTCAGCTCACAGTGTCACTCAGCTCACAGTGTCACTCAGCTCACAGTGTCACTCAGCTCACAGTGTCACTCAGCTCACAGTGTCACTCAGCTCACAGTGTCACTCAGCTCACAGTGTCACTCAGCTCACAGTGTCACTCAGCTCACAGTGTCACTCAGCTCAGCTCACAGTGTCACTCAACTCACAGTGTCACTCAGCTCACAGTGTCACTCAACTCACAGTGTCACTCAGCTCAGCTCACAGTGTCACTCAACTCACAGTGTCACTCAGCTCACAGTGTCACTCAGCTCACAGTGTCACTCAGCTCAGCTCACAGTGTCACTCAGCTCACAGTGTCACTCAGCTCACAGTGTCACTCAGCTCACAGTGTCACTCAGCTCACAGTGTCACTCAGCTCACAGTGTCACTCAGCTCACAGTGTCACTCAGCTCACAGTGTCACTCAGCTCACAGTGTCACTCAGCTCACAGTGTCACTCAGCTCACAGTGTCACTCAGCTTACAGTGTCACTCAGCTCAGTGTCACTCAGCTCAATCTCAATCCCTATCTCCCCGCCCTCCCCAGGGCCGCAGCTCAGCGCCGACCCCGCCAGCCGACCCTCAGCCGCGGCCGCGGTGTCGCAGCCGAGCGAGTCGCAGCCTGCCGAGGCGGTGCTGCTGCTCAACTGGACTTCCAGCGCTGCCGCAGGCGCCGACCTGCTGCAGTTCCGCGTGAGCAGCGCCTCGAAGCCCTACTTGCTGAGGGAGGCTGCGTTCAACTCGATGAGGCTGTTGCTGAGCCTTGCGGAGGCGGAGCTGCTCTCGCTGAAGCTGACGGTGGCGGTGGCTGCCGTGGCGAACAAATCCGGGCTGAGGCAGGAGGGCTCGGAGATCGTCATTGCTGAGCAGCTGCAGATGCGTGAGTTCAGCTCAGAGTCTTTGTTGTGAGTGAGTGTTGGTTCTGAGTGAGTGTTGGTTCTGAGTGAATGTTGGTTCTGAGTGAGTCTTGGTTCTGAGTGAGTCTTGGTTCTGAGTGAGTCTTGGTTCTGAGTGAGTCTTGGTTCTGAATGAGTCTTGGTTCTGAGTGAGTGTTGGTTCTGAGTGAGTGTTGGTTCTGAGTGAGTCTTGGTTCTGAGTGAGTCTTGGTTCTGAGTGAGTCTTGGTTCTGAGTGAGTCTTGGTTCTGAGTGAGTCTTGGTTCTGAGTGAGTCTTGGTTCTGAGTGAGTCTTGGTTCTGAGTGAGTCTTGGTTCTGAGTGAGTCTTGGTTCTGAGCCCGGTTTCCCCGCCGCCGTCCCGCAGCGCCCGGCCGCCCTTCGGTGTCGCTGCTGCCGGACAGGCGCGCCGTCGTGGTGTCGCTGACTGCCAGCCCCGGCTCCGAGCTGTTGACGGCGGCCGCCCACGCAGACAGCGGGAGCTTCGCTGCTGCTACCAACAGCTGCCGCCCGGACTCCGGCAGGTGCACCGTGGCTCTGCAGCCGCTGAGGCCGTTCACCAACTACTTGGTGGAGGCGGTCGCCGAGCTGTCGGGGCTGGCCTCGCTGCCCCAGAGGTCGGAGGTTCGAACGCTGGAGGACGCGCCGTCGCAGCCGCAGTCGGTGAGGCTGGACGATGCGTCATCGCAGTTGCTATGCGACTGGCGGGCTCCCAGCGAGCCGAACGGCGTCATCCGCAACTACTCGGTGGCCTGGGGCTCGCTGAGCTTCCCGGACGGCGCTGAGATTCGCGTCGAAGCCAAGGAGGCGGCGGCCGACACGACCCGCCTGCCGCTCGAGCCGCCGCCGCTGCCGGGACACGTCGCCTTCTGCCGCGTCGGCGCCTGTACGGGCGGTGGCTGCAGCCGCGGCAGCGACAGGGCGGAGCGGCGGCTGCCCGACGGCGAGGCACCCGCGGTGTCCGGCGGCCTGCAGCCACTGGCGGTCCCTGGCGGTCCCGTCCGCCTCAGCTGGAAGCCGCTCAGCCCCGAGCTCGGCCGGGGCGTCGTGTTCGAGTTCAAGCTGCGACTGGACGGTCCGAGCGGCTGCGCGGCGGCCCGGCGGCTGAACTGCTCCGACTGCGGCCGCCACCGCCTCCAGCTGCAGTCGGAGGAGGCCCGCCAGCGGCTCGAGGCCCTGACGGCCGACTGCTCAGCGCCGGTGTTCGTGCGAGCCTTCAAGTTCGGCGACGCCTTGCTGTCCGCGGAGGTCGCCGTCAGCTCTGAGGGCGCCTCGCCTCGCTCGCTGCTGCCCTGGACCGAGTACAGCGCCTCGCTGTGGCCGGTGAACCTCGCGGGGCCCGGCGCCGCCGCCTCCGCCTCCTTCCGCAGCCCGGAGACTCGCAGCGGCGCCGTCGCCAGCCTGCGGGCGACGCCCTCGGAGGCGGAGGCGCTGGTGGATTTCGAGGAGCCGCGGCTGCCAAACGGCCTGCTGCAGGCCTTTGCTGTGCAGGTGACAGTCTTCTACCTGAGCTTTTGTCATCCTGAAGAAAAATTCTTCAGAAAACTCTCGCACCAGCCTCTACCTTTGGTTCGATTCCATTCTTTTGGGTCTTGAGGACGAAAATTGGCTTGCGATTTACACCCATGATGGCCAAAAGCCAAGGCAAGGGCCGCTGTGCACACTGTGTGTGCCTGTGGGTATGACTGCGTACGTATCCGCGCCCTTGTGTGCCTGCTCAGTGGATGGAAACGGTGGATTGGGCAGTAATGCCTCTCGCCGGTTGTGTGACAATGCCACTTAAAGTGCGGCAGTTGCACAGAGCCCTTTAAAAAAATAATAAATAACAAACCAGAGCAGTTTTAGATTGTGCGGAAGTGCATTTTTGTGTACACATGCACTTATGTCTATTTACTGTCATGCCTGCAACTAGCTAACGCATTCCGCGCTATACCGCAGGTGTTCAGGATGTCTTCCGATGCCTGCTCTCAGCTTCTGGTTCTGAACTCCACAACTGCCGGCTGTCAGCTGCCTCTGTGCTCCACCTCCGGTCTTCTGTTTGGACTTTCGCAGGGTTGCGCCAGCACCCAGTACGTCAGCAACATTGCAGGAAACGGTTCGGCTAACAAGTACGCCGTCAGAGTGTGGCGGCTGCAGCCGGGCACCGAGTACTCGGTGAAGGTAACGCCAATCAGTCAGACTTTGGCCGGAGCTGCAGCTCAGCTCAAATTCGTCACTGCCGGCGGTGGTAACCTAGCGACCATCGTGGTAGCGTCCGTGGTCACGACCTTAGCCGTTTTGATCATCGCGGCTATCGTTGCGCTCGTAGTTTTCAGACATAAAAAACGGACTGACAGGTGAGGCGTAGTGAGTAGTTGATTGTTTTGTTTTCTGCTTAACAATCACTATTGACAGAATAATTTGATCCTATGAAGATACGATCGAGCTAAATCATACTGGAAGGGCCAACTGCACTTCATGGGATCACTTCTTGTTCTAGGCTTTTCACTTGAACTTCTGTCTTCATTAATTCGATTGCCTGCCCTCTCTTTATTTTCTATCCTTATCTCGCTTTTGATAGGCTCTTAGAGTTCTTATCACTGTCGCAGTCGCGCTCACTCTGTCTCTCTTGCCCCCTGTACATTCGTTTTATTTTACCCAACCCTGAAGTGTACAGTAAAATTAATTCAGACTGCTTTCTAAGAATGGCAAAAAAGAACTCCTGGCCACTTTGTCCAATCACGCACACGTCACGCACACGTCTACAAAAAATCCCTATTTCATCTCATTATTCCTCTGATTATAACATTTAATTTAGTTGCTTTATATTGTGCAGTACGTTTAATTTAGGCCGCACACTGTGACACTACTATAAACACTTGTGTGCAAACGCCATAACTTTGCCTATAGCAACGAGACTTCTGAGCCAACAATATCATCTAACAGCGCCTCAGTAAGCAACCGAAGCAGCGTCAATGACTACGCCACTGTGTCAGAAACTGCATGCGCTATGACGACGGCTCAAGCCTCTGACGACTACGTGCAGATCGGTGCTTCAGGTGGTCTGAGGATGCAGTTCAGCAATCAGGGCTACTTGCTATAACGCATATATAATTGATTTTCATAACTAGTTTTCAAAACTGACTCTGATCGTATTATTAACTTATTCCAGAAAGTCGATGAACACTGAAGCCTATATTTACATGTACTTTAAAAAATGTGTGGGCTGTTGTATGATTCACACGCCTGAGGACTAGCCTCAAAGGCACAGAAAGTGTACATGTCTATAACGATTAGAAAGTATGGACTGCTATACACTGTATGAGCGTGTTGAAAGGGCATTTTGTCCGTGTCTGCAACTCTCCCAGCGAATAATATGACTATATTTATCAGACTTTAAAACTATGACTTTGATCATGCAAACTTGTACTCATGACTGGATGATGCGAGTCAGTAAGTTAATGTACATGTATTAACTCTCGTACTTATATTGCATAAGGAAATAAATATGCTACAATAATATTATGCAATAACAAAAATTACCCGATTTCTTACAAAAGGCGAGCGTACTTTACTATAATTAACGACATGTAGCTTATGTAGTACGTACGTACCTGCAACATTAATTTAAACCATCCTTTTGGCGCGCCGCAATCACAAAACTAGTGAAGAAGAAATGGTACTTTAAAGTAGAGCGATAAAAAGCCCTATAGCATGCGTCTCATAACAATAAGTACTAACAAATGGGTAAAAGTCTACATGTCTGCATCAAGTCTGCATAAATTTAAAGTTACTTGAGTTGTTCTTGGTCTGCATTAAAAATACCCCGGGTTTTAACTACATGTAGAAGGTGTAAAACAAAAGAAAAAACTTCGTTTAGAAAACTGCTTTTAAGAAAAATTTGCCTTGAAAATGCAGTTGAAAAAAGCAGTTTATGTCATCTTTACGTTTTTATTCTGATATACATGGGGTTCGAAAATGGTACCACAACAATTTTTGGTATAGTAAAATTATTGGAAATTGCAAATACTCGAGTTCATCATCTTTGATAAGCTGATAAGCGGCGTAAGTGAGCCTAGAAAAACATAGGTGATTGTAGCTGTAAGAAAAAATTTATAATGTAATAATAATTTCTATTTAAATTACGTTACTTTACAGTATTAGTTTCTTGGTTTAACTAATAGTAAAATGAGGCTTTGTTTATACTTTTATACTTTTAACATGTAACTGATGTACAGATACTCTACACACTAACAGTAACACAGTAATTGTACTGTTAATTAATTGTTGTTTTTTTATTTTCCAGTTAGAATTCTTTCAAACTGCAGATTTTTTTGATATAGTATATTTTTGCCTATTTTATGAAAGCTTCAGCAATAAAAGTTTTTTCTCATTGTAATAATATTAATTAGGTCATCGTTTTATTAGCTGGTATTCATTGTAATTATTTGTTAATTCATTTTTAAGTTTAAAATTATATTGCTGCAGCTGATTGGCATTATTCCATTAATATTTATTAATTGGCTAACTCATTTCTTGAATTAAATATTGAAAATATCAATATTATAGTAATATATAGATTATATTGTAAATGTTAGAAAAGTAAGCCCTGAATCTTTCATTAAATTATAGGCCTATAGCAACATTTACATATCTTTCAGTTTGCTTAAAAGTATAAATATAATGTAATAATAAAATCTAAATTATACTTTTAATCTACCAAGAAAAATCTATCTATCTAGAGTTTCATAAAAAGAAAATTATGATAGATAAAGCCTACTAAGTTAGGCCTAGTTTGATATAATTTTCATATTGATATAATCATTAACCTTATTAAAACAAGTTTCCAAAACATATTGATAGGGCCTATATAGCTATATACCATTTGTATAGAAAAATTGTTCTAAAACTATAAGGATATTGGCCTAGCCAGAGTTAAATGTATAATTTATAAATTATAAATACTACTAGACCTAGTAATTTGCTCAAATTCAAAAGGTATCACTATGCACTATTTATGAAATTGTTAGAATATAGACTTTAATTTAAAGAAGACCATTTTACTTTAAATTCAAAATTATATGTTGAAAATACTGGCTATATTTTAGAAGGCCTAATATACAATCAGTATTTAGCCTATTCGGGGGGCTGTAGCCCAGCGGTAGCGCAGCTGCTCTGGTGTGCCAGCAACCCAGGCTTGATTCCAAGTGCAGTCACATTAATTTGGGGCTGAATTGGAATCTTGGCTTGGCTCTGCTCGTGCAATTAATGGCCTTGAGAGCCAACCCCCAAGGCGCAGTGAAGTGTATATGCCTAACGATAAAATAAAGTTAGGGCCGCTGTACACTCCTGTGTGAGTGTGTGCCTGTGCGTATGACTGCGTACGTATCCGCGCACTTGTATGCCTGCTCAGGGGAGTTGGCGGAATGGGCAGTAATGCCTCTCGCCGGTTGTGTGCCTATGTCGCTTAAAGTGCACCAGGGTGCACACAACCCCCCTGCCTCTAATAAAAAAAAATAAAATAAATTTAGCCTATTCTTTTTGACAAATTTCAGTGGTTAGTTGGTAAGAATTAAAATTGTAAGGTCTAACTTTTAGTCAACAAGAGTATTGATGAAGTCCTATAAAGTTTGGCTTTTATAACTAGAGATTATCATTTTTATTATATTGGATTTAGTTCATTAAAATGTTTTGTTGGTTGTGTAAATATATTTTAGAGTTATTATCAATATTATTACTCGAACATTGCAGATTCAGTCCAATCTGAACAGAACTATTTCGTTGTGAAATCAGTGCATGCTTTTGTGTCATGTTGCCAATCTAAGCAGGCAAGGAGCAAGCATCTGAAGCACAAACTTTCACCAACGTATTGACTACTAATAGTAGTTTTTTTTCGATTTTTCAAATTCAAATATCTAACAATTTCGATGGAAAAAGAGTTGACAGGCGAGTCGGAGTTTGAGTCGCAACAGAGCCATGGCGAGTCGAGCTTGGCTCAACCGTCTATTGAGGATCCTGCTGACAATGGCAAAGTTGGTGCCGCTGACAATGGCGACGATGACATCTGTGACGATGCAATTGCAGTTGCTGCTGCCGCGGCCTCTTCAGCTGATGGTGTTGGATCCCAGGAGTTGGGCAACTATTTGCAGAGCTACATGGGCCGGCGGGCAGCTGCGGCTGAGGCTACCGAGCCAGGTGGGTTTTTGCCCTCTCGTTACTCTCATCTATGACCTCATTGTGTAGCTCATCTATGACATTTTGTAGCTCATCTATGACCGCATTATCTAGATCATCTATGAACGCATTATCTAGACTAACTATGATCTCATTTTATAGCTCATCTATGACCGCATTATCTAGATCAAACTATGACATCATTTTGTAGCTCATCTATGACCTTATTGTGTAGCTCATCTATGACCGCATTATCTAGATCAACTATGACCGCATTATCTAGATCATCTATGACCGCATTATCTAGACTAACTATGACCTCATTTTATAGCTCATCTATCACCGCATGATCTAGATCAAACTATGACATCATTTTGTTGCTCATCCATGACCTCATTTTTTAGCTCATCTATGACATAATTATCTAGCTCAATTGTGACTTCACTTTGTATCTCATCTATGAAGACATTTTGTAGCTCAACTATGACCTCACTTTGTAGCTCATCTTTGACCTCATTATGTATTTCATCTTTGACCTCATTGTGTAATTCATCTTTGAGCTCATTGTATACCTCATCTATGAATTCCCTGTGTAGCTTATATAACTCACTTTTTAGTTCATATATAACCTCGTTATGTATCTCATTGATGACCTCATTTCAGGCAGCCTCAACGTCTACGAAGAGCTGCGCCAGAAAGAGCAGGATCTGCTTCTAGCAGCAGAGCTTGGCCGGGCGCTTCTATGCAGCAACGCCCAGCTCAAAGAGGAGGCCGAGCTGCTGCGAGCCGAGTTCGAAGCTCGCCTGGCCGCTTCGGAAAGGGAGAAGGCCGACCTGCGAGGCAAGATGGACGCCGCTGAGCAGGACTGGGACGCTCAGCTAAGGGACTTGCAAGTGAGTTGTTTGAGTAGGTGTACCAGCTACTCCACTGTAGCTATTAAAATCCCACTATAAAGATCTGTGCTTTGTGTGAAGCTTTCCCCTTATTGGGTGTGTCCATGGCATGTGTGAGATTCTCAATAGCATGTGTGAGATTCTCAATGAGACCTGTAAAACCCTCAATGAGATATGTGAGATTCTCAATGAGATATGTGAGATTCTCAATGAGATATGTGAGATTCTCAATGAGATATGTGAAAGTCTCAATGAGATGTGTGAGATTCTCAATAGCATGTCTGAGATTCTCAATGAGATCTGTGAAATCCTCAATGAGATATATGAGATTCTCAGTAAGATTTGTGAGATTCTCAATAGGATCTGTTAGATTTTGGTTGAGCTCTGTGAGATTCTCAATGAGATCTGTGAGATTATCAGTGAGATTTGTGAGATTCTCAATGGGATTTGTGACATTCTTGATGCGATTTGTGAGATTGTCAATGATATTTGTGAGATTCTCAAAAAGATATGTGAGATTCTCAATGAGATCTGTGAGATTCTCAAAGAGATATGTCAGATTCTCAATGAGACCTGTGAGATTCTCAATTAAATCTGTTGAAAATATAACGGCCTATTTATTCTTCCATTCTTTACAAAATATCCCCACCAAAAATGCCCGATCCCAATTTTTTTCTCCGTCTTTCTCAGGCTGAAACTCGCGCCCTACGCGAGGAGCTGCGCCGGCAGCAGGTGGCCAGATCCGAGCTGCTGGCCGCCAACGAGCGACTTCTTGAAGACTGCCGTCAGAGCGCCGCTCGGGTTGAGAGCCTTCAGGTAGGAATATTTGCTAATCCATCTTTTATCCGATATTATTAACCACTCTTAATAGCGTTTTTCTCTAAATAGAATCGGCTTATATAAGTTTGGCCAGTTCGACATCCTTAATCTGCTGTGTATCCACTATCCAGTCTATTTAACCTTGAGGTGGTCTCTCATTACCATCCGTACAGCACCCTTATCTACTCTTTATGATTCGTTCCATAATCAGCGCCCCTGTTCCACCCTCTAATCCACCCTCTAATCCGCCCCTGATCTGCCCTCTAATCCGCCCCTGATCTGCCCTCTAATCCGCCCCTGATCTGCCCTCTAATCCGCCCCTGATCTGCCCTCTAATCCGCCCCTGATCTTCCCTCTAATCTGCCCTCTAATCCGCCCTCTAATTCGCCCCTGATCTGCCCTCTAATCCGCCCTCTAATCCGCCCCTAATCTGCCCTCTAATCTGCCCTCTAATCTGCCCTCTAATCCGCCCCTAATCCACCCTCTAATCCGCCCCTAATCTGCCCTCTAATCCGCCCTCTAATCCGCCTCTGATCTGCCCTCTAATCCGCCCCTGATCTGCCCTCTAATCCGCCCCTAATCTGCTCTCTAATCCGCCCCTGATCTGCCCTCTAATCCGCCCCTGATCTGCCCTCTAATCTGCCCTCTAATCCACCTCTGATCTGCCCTCTAATCCGCCCTCTAATCCGCCCCTAATCTGCCCTCTAATCCGCCCCTGATCTGCCCTCTAATCCGCCCCTGATCTGCCCTCTAATCTGCCCTCTAATCCACCTCTGATCTGCCCTCTAATCCGCCATCTAATCCGCCCTCTAATCCGCCCCTAATCTGCCCTCTAATCCGCCCCTGATCTGCCCTCTAATCCGCCCCTGATCTGCCCTCTAATCCGCCCCTGATCTGCCCTCTAATCTGCCCTCTAATCCACCTCTGATCTGCCCTCTAATCCGCCCTCTAATCCGCCCCTAATCTGCCCTCTAATCCGCCCCTGATCTGCCCTCTAATCCGCCCCTGATCTGCCCTCTAATCTGCCCTCTAATCCACCTCTGATCTGCCCTCTAATCCGCCCTCTAATCCGCCCTCTAATCCGCCCCTAATCTACCCTCTAATCCGCCCCTGATCTGCCCTCTAATCCGCCCCTGATCTGCCCTCTAATTCGCCCCTAATCTGCCCTCTAATCTGCACTCTAATCTGCCCTCTAATCCGCCCATAATCTGCCCTCTAATCCGCCCTCTAATCCGCCCCTGATCTGCCCTCTAATCTGCCCTCTAATCCGCCCTCTAATCCGCCCCTAATCTGCCCTCTAATCCGCCCCTGATCTGCCCTCTAATCCGCCCTCTAATCCGCCCCTAATCTGCCCTCTAATCCGCCCTCTAATCCGCCCTCTAATCCGCCCCTAATCTGCCCTCTAATCCGCCCTCTAATCCGCCTCTGATCTGCCCTCTAATCCGCCCCTGATCTGCCCTCTAATCCGCCCCTGATCTGCTCTCTAATTCGCCCCTAATCTGCCCTCTAATCCGCCTCTGATCTGCCCTCTAATCCGCCCCTGATCTGTCCTCTAATCTGCCCTCTAATCTGCCCTCTAATTCGTTCCTGATCTGCCCTCTAATTCGTTCCTGATCTGCCCTCTAATTCGTTCCTGATCTGCCCTCTAATTCGCCCCTGATCTGCCCTCTTATCCGCCCTCTAATCCGCCCCTAATCTGCCCTCTAATCCGCCCCTAATCCGCCCTCTAATCCGCCCCTAATCTGCCCTCTAATCCGCCCTCTAATCCGCCCCTGATCTGCCCTCTAATCCGCCCCTGATCTGCCCTCTAATTCGCCCCTAATCTGCCCTCTAATCCGCCTCTGATCTGCCCTCTAATCCGCCCCTGATCTGCCCTCTAATCTGCCCTCTAATCTGCCCTCTAATTCGTTCCTGATCTGCCCTCTAATTCGTTCCTGATCTGCCCTCTAATTCGCCCCTGATCTGCCCTCTAATTCGCCCCTAATCTGCCCTCTAACTCGTTCCTGATCTGCCCTCTAATTCGCCCCTGATCTGCCCTCTAATCCGCCCTCTAATCCGCCCCTAATCTGCCCTCTAATCCGCCTCTGATCTGCTCTCTAATCCGCCCCTGATCTGCCCTCTAATCCGCCCCTAATCTGCTCTCTAATCCGCCCCTGATCTGCCCTCTAATCCGCCCCTGATCTGCCCTCTAATCTGCCCTCTAATCCACCTCTGATCTGCCCTCTAATCCGCCCCTGATCTGCCCTCTAATCCGCCCCTGATCTGCCCTCTAATCCGCCCCTGATCTGCCCTCTAATCTGCCCTCTAATCCACCTCTGATCTGCCCTCTAATCCGCCCTCTAATCCGCCCCTAATCTGCCCTCTAATCCGCCCCTGATCTGCCCTCTAATCCGCCCCTGATCTGCCCTCTAATCTGCCCTCTAATCCACCTCTGATCTGCCCTCTAATCCGCCCTCTAATCCGCCCCTAATCTACCCTCTAATCCGCCCCTGATCTGCCCTCTAATCCGCCCCTGATCTGCCCTCTAATTCGCCCCTAATCTGCCCTCTAATCTGCACTCTAATCTGCCCTCTAATCCGCCCATAATCTGCCCTCTAATCCGCCCTCTAATCCGCCCCTGATCTGCCCTCTAATCTGCCCTCTAATCCACCCTCTAATCGGCCCCTAATCTGCCCTCTAATCCGCCCTCTAATCCGCCCTCTAATCCGCCCCTAATCTGCCCTCTAATCCGCCCTCTAATCCGCCTCTGATCTGCCCTCTAATCTGCCCTCTAATCTGCCCTCTAATTCGTTCCTGATCTGCCCTCTAATCCGCCCCTGATCTGCCCTCTAATCCGCCCTCTAATCCGCCCCTAATCTGCCCTCTAATCTGCCCTCTAATCCGCCCTCTAATCCGCCCTCTAATCCGCCCCTAATCTGCCCTCTAATCCGCCCTCTAATCCGCCCCTGATCTGCCCTCTAATCTGCCCTCTAATCTGCCCTCTAATTCGTTCCTGATCTGCCCTCTAATCCGCCCCTGATCTGCCCTCTAATCCGCCCTCTAATCCGCCCCTAATCTGCCCTCTAATCTGCCCTCTAATCCGCCCTCTAATCCGCCCTCTAATCCGCCCCTAATCTGCCCTCTAATCCGCCCTCTAATCCGCCTCTGATCTGCCCTCTAATCCGCCCCTGATCTGCCCTCTAATCCGCCCCTGATCTGCTCTCTAATTCGCCCCTAATCTGCCCTCTAATCCGCCTCTGATCTGCCCTCTAATCTGCCCTCTAATTCGTTCCTGATCTGCCCTCTAATTCGTTCCTGATCTGCCCTCTAATTCGTTCCTGATCTGCCCTCTAATTCGCCTCTGATCTGCCCTCTAATTCGCCCCTAATCTGCCCTCTAACTCGTTCCTGATCTGCCCTCTAATTCGCCCCTGATCTGCCCTCTAATCCGCCCTTTAATCCGCCCCTAATCTGCCCTCTAATCCGCCCCTAATCTGCCCTCTAATCCGCCTCTGATCTGCCCTCTAATCCGCCCCTAATCTGCCCTCTAATCCGCCTCTGATCTGCTCTCTAATCCGCCCCTGATTTGCCCTTTAAGCCGCCCTCTAGTCCGCCCATGTTCCACCCTATATTCCTTCCCTGTTCCGCTCTTATATTCTGCCTGATATGTCCTCTAATCCGCCCCCAATCCGCCCTATATTCCGCCCAACCCGCCACCGAATCCGCCCCTCTTCAGACCTGTTTCTCACCCAACCGCTCCCAAATCCGCCCCTCTACAAACCTGTCTCTCACCCAACCGCTCCCAAATCCGCCCCTCTACAAACCTGTCTCTCACCCAACCGCTCCCAAATCCGCCCCTCTACAAACCTGTCTCTCACCCAACCGCTCCCAAATCCGCCCCTCTACAAACCTGTCTCTCACCCAACCGCTCCCAAATCCGCCCCTCTACAAACCTGTCTCTCACCCAACCGCTCCCAAATCCGCCCCGCCCCGTGTCGGCCAATCCCGCAGTCCGAGTTGCGCGCCAGACGCGCCGAAGCGCAGGACCGCCTGGCCGCCGTCAGCGCCGAGGTTGACGAGCTCCGCGCCGAGCGCGCCGACATGGAGCGGCGCCTCGGCCGAGCCGGGGCCGAGTTGGACGCCCTGGCCGCCGTGGGCGAAGAGCAGCGGGCGCGGCTGGAGGCCCGGCTGGCCGAGCTCACCGACACGGCGGCCGACTTGCGCGAGCGCCTCGCCGCCAGCCTGGCCAGCCAGCGGCGACAGCAGATGGAGCTGGTGAGGGAGTTGATGCTCGGGTGTTTGGATAATTTTAATCTTTAATTCCTCTGTGGTACTTGGCTTCACTGATTCCACATCCTGATCCCAGATTCTGAATTCCCACATCCTCAGTTGCTTGGGTCATTATCCTCAAATCCCAGATCCCACATCCTCAAATCCTAGATCCCACATTCTCAAATCCCAGATCCCATATCCTCAAATCCTAGATCCCACATCCTCAAATCCCAGATCCCATATCCTCAAATCCTAGATCCCACATCCTCAAATGCCAGATCCCATATCCTCAAATCCCAGATCCCATATCCTCAAATCCCAGATCCCACATCCTCAAATCCCAGATCCCACATCCTCAAATTCCAGATCCCGCATCCGCAAATCCTAGATCCCACATCCTCAAATTCCAGATCCCGCATCCGCAAATCCTAGATCCCACATCCTCAAATTCCAGATCCCACATCCTCAAATCCCAGATCCCACATCCTCAAATGCCAGATCCCACAACCTCAAATTCCAGATCCCATATCCTCAAATCCTAGATCCCACATCCTCAAATCCCAGATCCCACATCCTCAAATCCCAGATCCCACATCCTCAAATTCCAGATCCCGCATCCGCAAATCCTAGATCCCACATCCTCAAATTCCAGATCCCACATCCTCAAATCCCAGATCCCACATCCTCAAATCCCAGATCCCATATCCTCAAATACCAGATCCCACTTCCTCAAATCCCAGATCCCACATCCTCAAATCCCAGATCCCACATCCTCAAATCCCAGATCCCATATCCTCAAATACCAGATCCCACTTTCTCAAATACCAGATCCCACTTCCTCAAATCCCAGATCCCACATCCTCAAATCCCAGATCCCACATCCTCAAATTCCAGATCCCACATCCTCAAATGCCAGATCCCACTTCCTCAAATACCAGATCCCACTTCCTCAAATCCCAGATCCCACATCCTCAAATTCCAGATCCCACATCCTCAAATGCCAGATCCCATATCCTCAAATCCCAGATCCCACATCCTCAAATGCCAGATCCCGCATCCGCAAATCCTAGATTTCACATCCTCAAATCCCAATTTTCATATCCTCAAATCCCAGATCCCACATCCTCAAATGCCAGATCCCATATCCGCAAAACCCAAATCTTCAAATCCCAAATACTCAAATCCCAGGTCCCACATCCTTAAATCCCAAATCCCAAGTCCTCAAAACCCAAATCTTTAAATCCCAGATCCCATATCCTCAAATGCCAGATCTCACATTCTCATAGGCCGAGGAGCAGCTGTACCAGCAGCAGCAGCAGCAGCAGCAGCAGCAAAGCATGATAACTTCGCCATCGACTCCCTCATCTTCTTCTCACCTGCTATTCCTGTCCGCCTCTGGCGGAGCCGCAATCTCATCTTTCGCCACCGCGGGCACCCCGACCGGAGCAGCTGGCAGGTTCGGTTTCGACTCCGGCCTCGCCGGCGACTGTCTGGGCGAGTCGCTGTTTAGCGAGCTTGCCGGGTTCGGCGCCTCCGCCGCTCGCATGGACGGCCTTTATGACGAGGACATCGAAGAGGACGAGGCCGATGCGCCAGTTGCTGCGTCGGCGGCGGCGCCAGCGGCTTCTGGCGAAGCGGAGACTCGGTCGGAGGAGTTCTTTGAAGAGGACGGCGTCGGGCGGCGGTGGGACAGACAGGGTGTTGAATCGCTGGTAAGCATACTAGGCTAGTGGTTGTGGGCATGTTGATGCGATACTCCCATTCAAGCAAGTCAGGGTTTCTTTGGGATTCTTTTTTTGAGTGATTTGGAATTCCATGGAATGCCTTATTTAAGCGATTCTTGATTCTCTAGAGATTCTCTTGTTTTTGCGATTCGGAATTCCATGGAATTGCCTTATTTAAGCGATTCGGAATTCCCTGAGGATTCCCTTGTTTGCGCGGTTCGGAATTCCTTATTTATTTATGCGATTCGGAACTCCCCTGGGGGTTCCCTAGTCTGTGCGATTCTGAATTCCATGGAATTCCCTTATTTAGCTATTTGGGTCTCCCTTAGGATTCATTCCCTTGTTTGTGCGATTCGGGATTTACTATGTTAATTCCCTTATTTTCAAACAAGTTGGAACTTCCGCATTGGGTAAGTCGGGATTCCCCAATTGAAGCACGTGGGGATATCCTATTACGTCGGAGATTCTCTCATTAAGAAATTATTTATTCCATCATGAGAAAACTATTCGAGACTCCCTTATATAACAAGTTATGGCTCCTCTAAAACAACTTTGAAACAAACCAACAGTTCTAAAACAAACGAAATTTTTTTATTTAAGAAATTCGGGATTCTTCCTTTTTGGCAATCAAGAATTACTTTGTTTTTGCAATTTGGAATTCCAATATATATTTTTCAATAGGGAATTCCCCTATTAAGGCAATTGGGAATTCCCCTATTTCAGCAATTGGAAATTTCTCTATAAAAGCAATTGGGATTTCCCTATTTGAGCAATGGGGATTCTCCTATTTGAGCAGTCGGGATTCTCGTATTTGAGCAGTCGGGATTCTCGTATTTGAGCAGTCGGGATTCTCGTATTTGAGCAGTCGGGATTCTCGTATTTGAGCAGTCGGGATTCTCCTATTTGAGCAGTCGGGATTCTCCTATTTGAGCAGTCGGGATTCTCCTATTTGAGCAGTCGGGATTCTCGTATTTGAGCAGTCGGGATTCTCCTATTTGAGCAGTCGGGATTCTCCTATTTGAGCAGTTGAGGATTCTCCTATTTGAGCAGTCGGGATTCTCGTATTTGAGCAGTTGAGGATTCTCCTATTTGAGCAGTCGGGATTCTCCTATTTGAGCAGTCGGGATTCTCCTATTTGAGCAGTCGGGATTCTCCTATTTGAGCAGTTGAGGATTCTCCTATTTGAGCAGTTGAGGATTCTCCTATTTGAGCAGTCGGGATTCTCCTATTTGAGCAGTCGGGATTCTCCTATTTGAGCAGTCGGGATTCTCCTATTTGAGCAGTTGAGGATTCTCCTATTTGAGCAGTTGAGGATTCTCCTATTTGAGCAGTCGGGATTCTCCTATTTGAGCAGTCGGGATTCTCCTATTTGAGCAGTCGGGATTCTCCTATTTGAGCAGTCGGGATTCTCCTATTTGAGCAGTTGAGGATTCTCCTATTTGAGCAGTCGGGATTCTCCTATTTGAGCAGTCGGGATTCTCCTATTTGAGCAGTTGAGGATTCTCCTATTTGAGCAGTCGGGATTCTCCTATTTGAGCAGTCGGGATTCTCCTATTTGAGCAGTCGGGATTCTCCTATTTGAGCAGTCGGGATTCTCCTATTTGAGCAGTTGAGGATTCTCCTATTTGAGCAGTTGAGGATTCTCCTATTTGAGCAGTCGGGATTCTCCTATTTGAGCAGTTAAGGATTTTCCTATTTGAGCAGTCGGGATTCTCCTATTTGAGCAGTCGGGATTCTCCTATTTGAGCAGTTGAGGATTCTCCTATTTGAGCAGTTGAGGATTCTCCTATTTGAGCAGTCGGGATTCTCCTATTTGAGCAGTCGGGATTTTCCTATTTGAGCAGTCGGGATTCTCCTATTTGAGCAGTCGGGATTCTCCTATTTGAGCAGTCGGGATTCTCCTATTTGAGCAGTCGGGATTCTCCTATTTGAGCAGTTGAGGATTCTCCTATTTGAGCAGTTGAGGATTCTCCTATTTGAGCAGTCGGGATTCTCCTATTTGAGCAGTTAAGGATTTTCCTATTTGAGCAGTCGGGATTCTCCTATTTGAGCAGTCGGGATTCTCCTATTTGAGCAGTCGGGATTCTCCTATTTGAGCAGTCGGGATTCTCCTATTTGAGCAGTTGAGGATTCTCCTATTTGAGCAGTCGGGATTCTCCTATTTGAGCAGTCGGGATTCTCCTATTTGAGCAGTTGAGGATTCTCCTATTTGAGCAGTCGGGATTCTCCTATTTGAGCAGTCGGGATTCTCCTATTTGAGCAGTCGGGATTCTCCTATTTGAGCAGTTGAGGATTCTCCTATTTGAGCAGTTGAGGATTCTCCTATTTGAGCAGTCGGGATTCTCCTATTTGAGCAGTTAAGGATTTTCCTATTTGAGCAGTCGGGATTCTCCTATTTGAGCAGTCGGGATTCTCCTATTTGAGCAGTTGAGGATTCTCCTATTTGAGCAGTTGAGGATTCTCCTATTTGAGCAGTCGGGATTCTCCTATTTGAGCAGTCGGGATTTTCCTATTTGAGCAGTCGGGATTCTCCTATTTGAGCAGTCGGGATTCTCCTATTTGAGCAGTCGGGATTCTCCTATTTGAGCAGTCGGGATTCTCCTATTTGAGCAGTTGAGGATTCTCCTATTTGAGCAGTTGAGGATTCTCCTATTTGAGCAGTCGGGATTCTCCTATTTGAGCAGTTAAGGATTTTCCTATTTGAGCAGTCGGGATTCTCCTATTTGAGCAGTTAAGGATTTTCCTATTTGAGCAGTCTGGATTCCCCTATTTAAGCAGGCGGGGAACTCTCCAGTGAAATCTTTGCGCTAGAAATCCAAGCATCTAAAGAAATTCTAACAATAATTCAACAATTGTATTTCAGAATCGCCTGATAGAAAATCTGCAAACCGAATTGCAATTAAAAAATCAACAACTGGAGGAGCAGAGCTGCGAGTTGCGGCAGACAAAGAGCGAGGTAATTCAGTTTTTTTAATTTTTAGAAAAGTTATTTTAAAATATTTTTATTTATGACCCTCATACATGGCTCTTGTGTCACGATCTTTCAGCTGCAAACACTTCAGGTATACCATATATGTATATGTGCTGTCTTCCATGTTGTTATAGTTTTAGTGTTTTAAAATATTTCATAATCAATGTTGTACTTTAATTCAAATTTGTTTTATGCTTGTTGTATTTTTTATTTCTAAGCATGAATGTTTAAACTGTTAAAATAAGCCATAGTTCAAGGAGTTCTTAACGAAACATCTGGTGTGGAGACTCCGAGTATGCAATTCAAATTTTCACTTCGTGCTGCAGTCCGAATGCTATTTTTAGAATCCTCCCTTTTTCAGTTGAGCTTCCAGCAACGCCAGACGGAAGCGCTATTGGCTAATGAGTCCGCTATGAAACGAGATCAAAAGGACGCTGCTGAGAAGTAAGAGCCAGCTGCTGTAGATTTCCTTTGTGGGGGATTCCCCGTAGCTATTTTAGCTATTTTTGCATTGGTTTCCCCATTGGTTCTGTAGTTTTCTTGGAAGGGATTCCCGTGTCTGCTCTTCTAAAAGGGGTTCCCCCATATCTACTGTAGTTTACTAATAAGGGGATTCCCCATTGCTACTGTAGTTTACTAAGAAGGGGATTCCTCATTGCTACTGTAGTTTACTAAAAAGGGGATTCCTCATTGCTACTGTAGTTTACTAAGAAGGGGATTCCTCATTGCTACTGTAGTTTACTAAGAAGGGGATTTCCATTGCTACTGTAGTTTACTAAGAAGGGGATTCCCCATTGCTACTGTAGTTTACTAAGAAGGGGATTCCCCATTGCTACTGTAGTTTACTAAGAAGGGGATTCCCCATTGCTACTGTAGTTAAGTAAAAGGGGATTCCCCATTGCTACTGTAGTTAAGTAAAAGGGGATTCCCCAGTTACTAAGAATAGTATTCCCCATTGCTAATGTAGTTTACTAAGAAGAGGATTCTCCATTTTATTAACTATTTTTATGGGAAGAGGATTCCCTGTTCTTATCAATTGAGATACTGTACTGGGTTTTAAAAAATGTGCACTACTATTTTCACCTACAGGCGAATCTGCTTGGAGTCGCAGCTGTCAAGGATGAAAGCCGAAGTTGAACGGCTCAATAGCGAGCTAAACATCGGCGGATGCTCTCGTGAAAACTGAGAACTTTATCAGTGTTCTGCTGGTTGGCTATTAATGTGGATGATTATTTTTCGATTTTATTGTTTATCAGCTACGAGCGTCGTATTAAATTTGCGTCACAATTTCGTTTGCGTAATCAGCGTTTCTTTATGAAATTTGTTGTTCCATTTCGCTTACATTCCGTCTAGGATTCCCGCATGTACATAAAGGGTATTCTCCATTGATGCATGTACATGAAGGGGATTCCCCATTGATGCATGACATGAAGGGTATTCCCCATTGATGCATGTACATAAAGGGGATTCCCCATTGATGCATGTACATGAAGGGGATTCCCCACTGATGCATGTACATTTAGGGGATTCCCCATTGATGCATGTACACAAAGGGTATTCCCCATTGATGCATGTACATGAAGGGGATTCCCAATCGATGCTTGTACATGTAGGGGGTTTCTTTATAGAGTTTTTTACGTGAATTAAAAGGATTCGATCAATCTGTATATACGAAGGAATTCCCCATCGATATATGTACTTAGATGACATTCAACATCAATGTGCAAGAACAGGGATTCCCCCCACAACGCGTACATCGGTGTGTGTACTTTTTTAGGATTTCCCTTTGCTCTGTAAGAAATTTCTTATCTTTGCTGCTGAAAAATTTCGCATGCCAATTTCCCCTGACATTCCATTTTGGGTTTATACGTGTTTGGATCTTCTTTTCTAATAAATTAACTCCATCTTCTTGCATAAGCTAGCATATTTATTTGTTTACTATAAGCAAAATAAGAGTCTTGTTAAGTAGCAGAGAGTTACTCAATGCAAAACAGCTATAGATCAGCTATTGTTTACATTTTAAAATATTTTATTTCAATTTTTAATTTTAGAGTTTTACGCACCGACAATCCTTTATTCTGTGCTGTCAATGCTGTTTTTTTGAGAACGTACACAACTTCACGATGTACTTTTAAGTCGCCATTATCTTGCTGGGATTTATTTTTGTGTTAAATAATTTTCCTGCATTCCAAAACTAAACTACGAGAGTAGAGTGGTAAAAACTACAGGTAGAATCCTAAAAACTACAGATAGTTGTAGTTTTCTATTCTACTATAGATAATTTAGTAGATAATGTAGTTTCTCAGAAACTACAGGTAGAATCTCAGAGACTACAGGTAGAATCTCAGAAAATACAGGTAGAATCTCAGAAACTACAGGTAGAATCTCAGAGACTACAGGTAGAATCTCAGAAAATACAGGTAGAATCTCAGAGACTACAGGTAGAATCCCAGTAACTACAGGTAGAATCTCAGAAACTATAGGTAGAATCTCAGAAACTACAGACAGAATCTCAGAAACTACAGACAGAATCCCAGAAACTACAGGTAGAATCCCAGAAACTACAGGTAGAATCTCAGAAACTACAGGTAGAATCGCAGAAACTACAGGTAGAATCTCAGAAACTACAGGTAGAATCGCAGAAACTACAGGTAGAATCTCAAAAACTACAGGTAGAATCTCAGAAACTACAGATAGAATCCCAGAAACTACAGGTAGAATCGCAGAAACTACAGTTAGAATCTCAGAAACTACAGGTAGAATCTCAGAAACTACAGGTAGAATCCCAGAAACTACAGGTAGAATCGCAGAAACTACAGTTAGAATCTCAGAAACTATAGGTAGAATCTCAGAAACTACAGGTAGAATCACAGAAACTACAGGTAGAATCCCAGAAACTACAGGTAGAATCCTAGAAACTACAGGTAGAATCCCAGAAACTACAGGTAGAATCCTAGAAACTACAGGTAGAATCCCAGAAACTACAGGTAGAATCCTAGAAACTACTGTTATAACTTTGCACAAACTAATTTATCTGAGCTAAGGCTTGAATTTGGGTTGCAGTTAAACAAATTTTAGTTAAGTTTTCCTCGCACCTAATGTTATATAAACTAGGTTAAGAATTTTAAACTATAAGAGCAAAAATTTAATTATCTTCTATGGCTTTATTTAT
>NIVC01001380.1:135000-172500 GCA_002269645.1 Macrostomum lignano
CACTCTAGCTGTCACTCCCCCTCACTCTAGCTGTCACTTCCCCTCACTCTAGCTGTCACTCCCCCTCACTCTAGCTGTCACTTTCGCTCTCACTCTAGCTGACACTCCCCCTCACTTTAGCTGCCACTCCCCCTCACTCTAGCTGTCACTTCCCCTCACTCTAGCTGTCACTCCCCCTCACTCTAGCTGTCACTTCCCCTCACTCTAGCTGTCACTCCCCCTCACTCTAGCTGTCACTCCCCTCTCACTCTAGCTGTCACTCCCCTTCACTCTAGCTGTCACTCCCTCTCACTCTAGCTGTCACTTTCGCTCTCACTCTAGCTGTCACTCCCCCTCACTCTAGCTGTCACTCCCCCTCACTCTAGCTGTCACTTCCCCTCACTCTAGCTGTCACTCCCCCTCACTCTAGCTGTCACTTCCCCTCACTCTAGCTGTCACTCCCCCTCACTCTAGCTGTCACTCCCCTCTCACTCTAGCTGTCACTTTCGCTCTCACTCTAGCCTTCACTTTTCTCTGTCACTCTACATAGCAGTCACTCTCGCTCTCTCACTCTAGCTGTCACTGTCGCTCTCTCACTCTAGCTGTCACTCACACTCTCAGTCTAGCTGTCACTGTCGCTCTCTCACTCTAGCTGTCACTCTCCCTCTCTCACTCTAGCTTTGCTCTATTAATTTTTAACTTGGTTCTGTCAAACGCGCTGCCCGCCTACTATAAGTAGTCAAAAACCTACCCCTCTTTCATTCAGCTGCGCAAAGCCTGCTCAGAGTATCCTGTGGTGCTCATGCCCATGCACCGCAGCTACGCTGACTTCCTGCTGCTCTCGCTGGTCTGCTACGACTATGACCTGCCCCTGCCGGCCATCGCCTCCGCCATGGGTGAGCCTGGGGTGGGCCGAGTTTAGAGGCGTTCTGAGAATCCACTGAAGCTTTTAGAGATATCGAGAGAAGCGTTTGACCTGTTTTGTGATGCAACTGGCGTCTTTACTTTAGCCTTGCATGATACCCCAGGACTCCAGCCAACTCTCCCGCTCTCCCTCTCAGCCCTCCACTCTTCCCTCTTACCCTCACACTCTCCTCTCTAACCCTCCCACTCTCCTCTCTCACCCCCAACTCACTCTATCACCCTCCCACTCTCCTCTCTCACCCTCCCACTCTAACCTCTCACCCTCTCACTCTGACCTCTCACCCTGCCACTCTCCCCTCTCACCCTCCCACTCTCCCCTCTCACCCTCCCACTCTCCCCGCTCTCCCCTCTCACCCCCGCTCTCCCCTCTCACCCCCGCTCTCCCTCTCACCCCCGCTCTCCCCTCTCACCCCGCTCTCCCCTCACTCTCCTACTCACCCTATCACCTTCCCACCCTCCCACTCTCCCTCTCACCCTCCCACTCTCTCCTCTTAGCCCTCCGATCTCCCCTTCTCACCCCCACTCTCTCCCTCTCAATTTTCCGGGATGCTTTGACAAACTCTAAACTTCAAAGGCCTTAAGATTACATTTATTACACACTTTCACAAAGCCAAAATGAAATTTGTATAGGAAGTATATTTTGCCTGTGTGATTGAAATGCTTTTAGGAGCAGCTTAAAACAACTCACCTTCCCCCCTCCATTCTCTCGCTCTAATAAAGTCCCGTGTCCCTCTCTTTTATACCAGACTTCATGGGCATGCAGCTCATTGGCAGCATCCTGCGCAACTGCGGCGCCTTCTTCATCAGGCGCAGCTTCGCTACAGATAGAGTCTATTGGCTCACCTTTGTTGAATACGTCAAAACCCACGTGCGCGACGGCCTGCATCCTGTGGAATTCTTTATCGAAGGCACCCGCAGTCGGACTGGGAAGTCGCTGTACCCCAAGACAGGTAAGTTCCGTGCTCCTGACCCCGTGACCTCAGTTGACCCCTTTGACCTCTCTTGACCTCATAACTCCACTGTACCCAATAAGTTCGGTATATCCGATGACCTCACCTGACCCCATGACCTCAGTTGATCTATTGACCTCCCATGACCCCACTTTCCTAATGATCTTTGTTGATCCAATGACCCCACTTTACCTCAGACCTGACGAGGCCTTTCTTGCTTTGACTCGTTGCCTCACCGGATTTCACTGACACTTCTCTCTCCGCCTCCCACTTTCCTTCTCCCCACCTCACTCTCCTCTCCCCCTCTCACTCTCCCTCCCCCCTCTCACTCTCCTCTCCCCCTCTCACTCTCCCTCTCCCCCTCTCACTCTCCCTCTTCCCCTCCCACTCTCCCTCTCCCCCTCTCACTCTCCCTCTCCCCCTCCCACTCTCCCTCTCCCCCTCTCACTCTCCCTCTCCCCCTCCCACTCTCCCTCTACCCACCTCACTCTCCTTTCCCCTCTCACTCTCCCTCTCCTCCCTCCCACTCTCCCTCTCCCCACCTCACTCTCCTCTCCGCCTTTCACTCTCCCTCTCCGATTCCCACTTTCCTTCTCCCCACCTCACTTTCCTCCCCCCCTCTCACTCTCCCTCTCCCCCTCCCACTCTCCCCATCTCACTCTTCCTCTTCCACTCTCCCTCTCCCTCTCACTCTCCCTCTCTCCCTCTCACTCTCCCTCTCCCCCTCTCACCCTCCCTCTCCCCCTCTAACACGGTGGCCTGGTAGTGACCTCATTACCATGTTAAAGTATATTTTTTAACAACTAATTACTTGGTTTTGCATTTTTTATGCGCAAATTCTTAGCTTAATTTCTATAGATACTACTTGTCGTTTATAGTAGCATAGCAGGAAAGTAATTCAAATACGTTTCAACGAATTTTTGGGCTCAATTTCAAGACAATCTATTTCACGGTTGAAGAAGTGACCATGAATTGTAATAAAGAATAATTTCAACACCTTCGTAGAAAAATGTGATTTTTCGTTACATTTTAACCGACTCTTTTATTAAAGTAGGAAAACTTTAAAGTTTTGCAACATCTCAGCCTGGCGCCCGCCGCCCAGGCCTCAAATTGCTGTGAAATTTGCAGAGTAAAAATCTACCGTGGTCTTGTAGGTTGGCTCTTCTTTTGCTTATTATGATAATTCTTATAGCGATCATAAAGTGGCCAACAGAACCAACTCGAGGTAGGTTTTTTAGTTGCTATGCGGGGGACATCCTGTCCCTGTGCTGTGTGTCGAGCTGAAGATTCCAGTTGAGTTGAGGTGCTACCCTCCACTCCCTCCCTTGTTGTTGGCGGTTGGGTGGCCTTTGGTCTGGGAGCCGTCCGTGTCTCAGTCTGTTCTCCAATTCTCAACTCTAAGTGTTGCGCCTGAGTGTGAAGAAGCATGGCATGGCCCAGTTTCCCAGCCAGCATCAAATCGCTAAGTCTGAAAGGTTGCTAACCTGCTCGCGCGTGTTTTCTCAGCCAGTGGGGTCTGCGTCTGTCTGTCTGCCGTCTTGTCCGGTCTTTTGGTTTTATGCATAATAATAATCATATTTAATATTTGGGCACATTTACAACTCAAGGTATTTATGACTTATGACTGACTGTTCAGGAGCAGTCCAGGAGTTAGGGAGTAGGCAGGAATGCGATCTATCTATCTGTCTATCTGTCTATCTATCTATCTATCTATCTATCTATCTATCTATCTATCTATCTATCTATCTATCTGTCTATCTGTCTATCTATCTATCTATCTATCTATCTATCCATCTATCTATCTATCTATCTATCTATCCATCTATCTATCTATCTGTCTATCTGTCTATCTATCTATCTATCTATCTATCTATCTATCTATCTATCTATCTATCTATCTGTCTATCTGTCTATCTGTCTATCTGTCTATCTATCTATCTATCCATCTATAGATGTAGGCAGGAGTAGGCAGGAATGCGATCTATCTATCTATCTATCTATCTATCTATCTATCTATCTATCTATCTATCTATCTATCTATCTATCTATCCATCTATCTATCTATCTATCTATCTATCTATCATCTATCTATCTATCTATCCATCTATCTATCTATCTATCTATCTATCTGTCTATCTATCTATCTATCTATCTATCTATCTGACTGTCTATCTATCTATCTATCTATCTATCTATCTATCTATCTATCTATCTATCTATCTATCTATTTATCTATCTATCTATCTATCTATCTATCCATCTATATCTATATCTATTACACTTTAATTTTTCGTTCTTGGCAATATGATCCTTTTTCAAGTTTTAGGCTGTTAAAAAAGTATGAAACAAGCCGAATACGTTCAAGCTTAGAAAAAATAATATCTGCAAGCCAGATAGAAGTCTAGTTTGCAGTCCGACCCTGCTGCTCTTATAGAGAACAATTTACCGAAATGTATGAAACGACAGAAGCTCAACATGACCAATAGAGCGACAGTATGAGAGCCCAGGAAATATAGCTTGAGACGAGAGAGAGTCGGAGAATTTGAAATTTGACACAGCTGCTGTTGCAAGTGGAAATTGAAAAAGAAACAATAAGTGCTCGCATCAGGTGTTCCGGGGCTCTCCCTCACCTCCCTCTCTCACCGTGTCTTTTTCTGCTCTCAGTTTTTGTTTCGGCGGTTTTGATCGGAATTGGTTTCCATAGAATTTAGTATATCCTATAATTCAAACCGAAGGAAGTAACGACAGGTTTTTCTAAGAATCTCGAAGCAATGAAAGTTGAACTGCTCTGAAAATATGTTTTAGATATGGCAAGAAGAAGGAGAGAGAGAGAGAGCGGGCGGGGGATCTGTTGAAGTGAGCATTTTCGTTTTAAACTGGCGTATATTATTATAACTGAGAAGTGAGGAGTTCCCGGCCTCACACACAATGCTCTGCTCAATTGCAGCTGTCCGGGGGTTCTCCGCTACAAGTGGGCAGCGGTAGTGCTCGTGCGGGCGAGGGTTAGCCGCTCTAAGGAGGTGTTGAAACAGCGTTTTCGGCTGTAAATCCGCAATAGCTTCTCTCTGTGTCTCTTTGGCATGTATCCATTTCTGCAGTTTTGTTGCGATGCGGCCTGGAGCCAGATGGGATTGACAGCTCTGCACCCCAGCTTTCACACTTCTTGTCACTCCGCTATTCACACTTCTTGTCACTCCGCTATTCACTCTCCTTGTCACACCGCTATTCACTCTCCTTGTCACTCTCCTCGTCACTCTAGCTTTCACTCTCCTTGTCGCTCTCCTCGTCACTCTAGCTTTCACTCTCCTTGTCACTCTAGCTGTCACTCTCCTTGTCACTCTCCTTGTCACTCTAGCTGTCACTCTCCTTGTCACTCTAGCTGTCACTCTTCTTGTCACTCTTCTTGTCACTCTAGTTTTCACTCTCCTTGTCACTCTAGCTGTCACTCTCCTTGTCACTCTAGCTGTCACTCTCTTTGTCACTCTAGCTTTCACTCTCTTTGTCACTCTAGCTTTCACTCTCCTTGTCACTCTAGCTGTCACTCTCCTTGTCACTCTAGCTGTCACTCTCTTTGTCACTCTAGCTTTCACTCTCCTTGTCACTCTAGCTGTCACTCTCCTTGTCACTCTAGCTTTCACTCTCCTTGTCACTCACTCTCTCTATTAGCTTTAAAACGAAAGCAAGTTTTTAACCGTCTGCAAAAGTAAAACGAAAAAGACAGAAGAACCTGCCAGCCTACAGTTGTCTGAAAAAAACAGTTTTTGCAATTCCTAACTGCCACTTCGCATGCTTATTATAATCCTAAGTGTAGCGTTCCGTATTTAATATTATATCGTCGTGGCTGCTCATACTTGAAATTATAACATTACAGAAATGCAAGTGTGAGAAATTTTTCTAATGCAGCTGGTTTCTCTCTCTGCGTTTGCTTTGAATATCTTAGTTGGCCATTCTGCAAGTCTATTATACTGGCTATGATCTCGTATTCTGGCTCTGAGGTGTTGGGGGGGGGTTTGTGTCATTTGTGTTAGTATGCGGGCGATACTTATAAGATCCGTATATTGTTATAGCACTTGTTTGGGCGATTCATGCGCTGCGACCACGTTGCAGTGCGTTTTTAGCGGCTTGGGATCTGCTATAGTGGAATGAAATTTTTCTAGGTGTTATAATATACATGTAGGGTTTTGTAATATAGGGTTCTGTGAGGGTTCTGTAATCTAGGGGGTTCTGTATTCTAGGGTTCTGTAATCTAGGGGGTTCTGTAATCTAGGGGGGTTCTGTATTCTAGGGTTCTGTAATCTAGGGGGTTCTGTAATCTAGGGGGGTTCTGTATTCTAGGGTTCTGTAATCTAGGGGGTTCTGTAATGTAGGGTTCTGTAATCTATGGTTCTGTATTCTAGGGTTCTGTATTCTAGGGGGTTCTGTATTCTAGGGTTCTGTAATCTAGGATTCTGTAATCTAGGGTTCTGTAATCTATGGTTCTGTAATGTAGGGGGTTCTGTATTCTAGGGTTCTGTAATCTAGGGGGTTCTGTATTCCAGGGTTCTGTAATGTAGGGTTCTGTAATCTATGGTTCTGTATTCTAGGGTTCTGTATTCTAGGGGGTTCTGTATTCTAGGGTTCTGTATTCTAGGGTAGGGGTTCTATAATCCAAGATCTCAACCTACAATCGCTAATCTAGGATCTCTAATCTAGCGTCTCTAATTTAGAAACTTATGGGATCTAAGCTCAGTATTTCTCTTCTCTTCACACATCCTATAACTAATTATTGGCAAACAGTTAATATTCCTGTAGCAATGTCACCCGCAAAGCAAGAACTGGTGCACTTGTACTTAACTTTAGACAGACTCATATGAATAAGCTTTGCTATAACAGCAGACAAGTTCTATAATTGGAAATAATTAAGATTTCATTGAGTCAGTAATAATTGCTGTCTAAATCCTTCATTGGGTCGGTTTCATCTTGGTTGTTAAATTTAGCAATGCCATATAATATATATTTTGATTGTGCTGTGATGATTAGATGGGAAAAATAGTGTTAATTAAAGAGCTTTGCCGACAAACTATAGAACTAGTGCTAAAACTGAATTATTAATTAGATTGAGGTGTGCACGTGTTTTGCTCTCGGAGTAACGCAGCATTATTTCTCTGGGTTTGTTGCCGCTGCTGTTAAGCCTAAAAAGCAATTTCTTTACGAATCCCTCACTCACAAGCTGCAAAGCCGCTCTACCAGCTGAGGGTTCTTCATCAACCAGCTAAATTGCAGGTGTTGAATTACAAACACTCAATGCCGACACTTAATAATGTAGAGAGGTTTTTCTACAGCCATTTCTCTAGTCCAATTTTGCCATCTTCTTTCAAGCTCATTTTTGTTTCCTGAAATTCACGATACTGACAATTTATAGTTTATCCAACATTGAGAGAGTCATTGAAGTGAGAGTCTGGTCATTGGGAGACTGGTCATCGGGAGTCTGGTCATTGCGAGACTGGTCATTTGAGAGTCTGATCATTTGAGAGTCTGGTCATTGGAAGTTAGGTCATTTGAGAGTCTGGTCATTTGAGAATCTGGTCATTTCAGAGTCTGGTCATTTGAGAGTCTGGTCATTTGAGAGTTTGGTCATTGGGAGTCAGGTCATTGGGAGTCAGGTCATTGGGAGTCAGGTCATTTGAGAGTCTGGTCATTTGAGAGTCTGGTCATTTGAAAGTCTGGTCATTGGGTGTCAGGTAATTTGAGAGTCTGGTCATTTGAGAATCTGGTCATTGGGAGTCAGGTTATTTGAGAATCTGGTCATTTGAGAGTCTGGTCATTGAGAGTCTGGTCATTTGAGAGTCTGGTCATTGGGAGTCAGGTAATTTGAGAGTCTGGTCATTTGAGAGTCTGGTCATTGGAAGTTAGGTCATTTGAGAGTCTGATCATTTGAGAATCTGGTCATTTGAGAGTTTGGTCATTGGAAGTCAGGTTATTTGAGAATCTGGTCATTTGAGAGTCTGGTCATTGAGAGTCTGGTCATTTGAGAATCTGGTCATTTGAGAGTTTGGTCATTGGAAGTCAGGTTATTTGAGAATCTGGTCATTTGAGAGTCTGGTCATTGAGAGTCTGGTCATTTGAGAGTCTGGTCATTGGGAGTCAGGTAATTTGAGAGTCTGGTCGTTTGAGAGTCTGGTCATTTGAGAATCTGGTCATTTGAGAGTCTGGTTATTGGAAGTTAGGTCATTTGAGAGTCTGGTCATTGGAAGTTAGGTCATTTGAGAGTCTGGTCATTTGAGAATCTGGTCATTGGGAGTCTGGTCATTTATGAATCTGGTCATTTGAGAGTCTGGTCATTTGAGAGTCAGGTCATTGGGAGTCAGGTCATTGGGAGTCGTGTCATTGGGAGTCTGGTCATTTGAGAGTCTGGTCATTGGGAGTCTGGTAATTGAGAGTCTGGTCATTTGAGAGTCAGGTCATTGGGAGTCTGGTCATTGAGAGTCTGGTCATTTGAGAGTCTGGTCATTTGAGAGTCTGGTCATTTGAGAGTCAGGTCATTGGGAGTCGTGTCATTGGGAGTCTGGTCATTTGAGAGTCTGGTCATTGGGAGTCTGGTCATTTGAGAGTCTGGTCATTTGAGAGTCAGGTAATTGGGAGTCAGGTCATTGAGAGTCTGGTCATTGGGAATCTGGTCATTTGAGAGTCTGGTCATTTGAGAGTCTGGTCATTGGGAGTCAGGTCATTGGGAGTCGTGTCATTGGGAGTCTGGTCATTTGAGAGTCTGGTCATTGGGAGTCTGGTAATTGAGAGTCTGGTCATTTGAGAGTCAGGTAATTGGGAGTCAGGTCATTGAGAGTCTGATCATTGGGAGTCTGATCATTGGGTGTTTATTGGAGTCTAGTAGCTAGTAACTAACTCTCAACGCTTAGCAAACATCAACAAACAGACTGCCAGAATCCATTGTCACTGGCACAATATAATTATACTCATAATCCTTACTTTCTGATTGCTTAGTCATCCGTGTCAAACCTTTCTGACACTCTCTTTCATTTGTATATAGCAGATTGATTTCAGTAATTGAGACAAGAGGTGGAATCCTCTTGTTTTTGTTGCTTACAGCGCTGTTAGGGCTGACCCACTAGCACAGGTAATAAAGGGATCTCATCTTCATTTACAGTCGATGCATATTTCATTTCTTGCCACTATGATAGTTTAGCTCACACAAAGTATGCAATGCAGAAAATTGCTGACACACACATGAGCTCACATTTGGCATGGCAATTGAGGCTTGGGACAGAGAGTTGTTGGCCACTCACTCCCTCTATGCACCCGCACCTCCCGCGCCTCTCGTTTCCCCACCCTGCAGCCCAGCGGCCACCCGTTTTTAACCAAACTAATATAATAGTCCCTGGTTTATGGCGCCCGACTGTCTGCCGGAGTTTCCAAGACTTGACTGCGATGCCCTCCTGCCGCTGCCTTCATTCATTCATTTCCAGTTCACGCTGTTTTTTGTCCTCTCTGCTCTGGCCCCCTCTCTCTGCAGCTCTTCATTTTGACAAGTGGAGCTTATTTATTTATATATATATACATATATAGCTACTGCTAAAGGCTGTAGTGTCGCGATTAAACGGCCAAGTAAATTTCAGTTTGAGAGAGAGAGAGAGAGAGAGAGAGAGGGGGGAGCTGTGACTATGCAGCATGCATTGGCATTTTTATAGTGTAGTCTTCTAAACCCGCTGGAGTTAAGCTTTAAGCCCGCTGATGGTAATTTTCTCGCATTGTGCGTTTGGGATTGCTAGTACCGCTCCTTGCCCAACTTGGCTTTTCCCATGCCACTCTCTCGCGCACTGGTATTAATAACCATATAAAAATAATAACATTTGTTTTTATGAATCATCCGAGTGTGATTGAGACGAGTGAATGCTAGGGATTTGAGGGTTCGGGATTGAATTTCTGGCCAAGCTGTCATTGATGATTTTAGCTTGTGTAATGACTGCTTCTGGTGGCTGACCTGAGTCAAAGATGGTGGCTGACCTGAGTCAAAGATGGTGGCTGACCTGAGTCAAAGATGGTGGCTGACCTGAGTCAAAGATGATAGATGAACTGAGTCAAAGATGGTGGCTGACCTGAGTCAAAGATGATAGATGAACTGAGTCAAAGATGGTGGCTGACCTGAGTCAAAGATGGTGGCTGACCTGAGTCAAAGATGGTGGCTGAACTGAGTCAAAGATGGTGGCTGACCTGAGTCAAAGATGGTGGCTGACCTGAGTCAAAGATGATAGATGAACTGAGTCAAAGATGGTGGCTGACCTGAATCAAAGATGGTGGCTGACCTGAGTCAAAGATGATAGATGAACTGAACCAAAGATGGTGGCTGACCTGAGTCAAAGATGGTGGCTGACCTGAGTCAAAGATGGTGGCTGAACTGAGTCAAAGATGGTGACTGACCTGAGTCAAAGATGATAGATGAACTGAGTCAAAGATGGTGTCTGACCTGAGTCAAAGATGGTGGCTGACCTGAGTCAAAGATGATAGATGAACTGAGTCAAAGATGGTGGCTGAACTGAGTCAAAGATGGTGGCTGAACTGAGTCAAAGATGATAGATGAACTGAACCAAAGATGGTGGCTGAACTGAGTCAAAGATGGTGGCTGACCTGAGTCAAAGATGATAGATGAACTGAACCAAAGATGGTGGCTGAACTGAGTCAAAGATGGTGGCTGACCTGAGTCAAAGATGATAGATGAACTGAGTCAAAGATGGTGGCTGACCTGAGTCAAAGATGATAGATGAACTGAGTCAAAGATGGTGGCTGACCTGAATCAAAGATGGTGGCTGACCTGAGTCAAAGATGGTGGCTGACCTGAGTCAAAGATGGTAGATGAACTGAACCAAAGATGGTGGCTGAAGTTAGTCAAACATTGCGGATGAAGATAAGTGAAGTGTGTGACGCAAAACTTGTCAGTGGGATGATTCGAAATCAAATGCTGATTAAAAAGAACTGCATTAGTTAAGTTCCTATTGTCTCAGTCTCATCCAGCTCTGTAAAAAAATCAATCAAACAGTAAATTGAGCAAGTTTAAAGCAGAACCGGAATCAATATGTATATATAAATATATATAGGCCCGCTTGGCACTTCATGTTTGCAAATAAAGTAGGAAAAAACGTAGAGAGACACAGTAAACACAGAGGAAATTGGGTCGAATTCTAAAACTCATTTCTTTTTAGGCGTTGTTAGCGAAGAGAGAGAGAGAGAGAGAGAGAGAGAGAGAGAGAGAGAGAGAGAGAGAGAGAGAGAGAGAGAGGGAGAGAGAGAGAGGTTTAAGTGGCTCCTTGGGTTCCTGTTGAATTGTCAGGTAGGTTGGTTGGCTGGTGTCGACTTACCCACTTGTGCTGAAGTCGATTCTGCCAACTGAGTGAGTCTATAACCAGTTCAAACAAAAAAGTTATTTACCGTATCACCACCAGCTTATGTAGAGTTTGGGAAGCGAAGTCAGCTGGTGGTAGAGGGAAGAGAGACTCATTGATCGAATAGGAACTGTGTATTTCTTTTGGAAATCGAAAGAAAAGCTTCTACATGTATCTAAACTTTTGTTATCTGCTGGGGGTTAGTTGGTGGTGGAATCCCATTCCCCTGATATTCAGGAATCCCATTCCTCTGAGATTCAGGAATCCCATTCCCCTGATATTCAGGAATCCCATTCCTCTGAGATTCAGGAATCCCATTCCTCTGAGATTCAGGAATCCCATTCCTCTGAGATTCAGGAATCCCATTTCCCTGATATTCAGGAATCCCATTCCTCTGAGATTCAGGAATCCCATTCCCCTGATATTCAGGAATCCCATTCCTCTGAGATTCAGGAATCCCATTTCCCTGATATTCAGGAATCCCTTTTTTGTTTTAGTTTTTGAGAAGACACTGCGATGACGGATTTATAAAGTTGACAATTTTGCTTCAGACAACCAGTCGGATAATTTTACAACTTAATTGGACAGTTCAAATATTGCGCAACCAAGCATGAGTTTTATTGCGAATTGATTGAGTGAGACTATATTATAAAATTTGGCTATAATGCGATTGTGTCAAAGTCTCCAGTTGGTGAACAATGCGTTCTAGCTATATCCCCCTTGAGAATTGAGCAAGTTTAACACCTAAATCGGCTTAGCAGCTGAGCTCAGGGGTGTATTTAATCCGTCCTAGAGACAAAAATCTTCCAGCACACCTGGTAAAAATTTATTGGCCACTTCTACCCCCCCCCCCTGTCAGTCACGCAGTTGATTGCTTGTGCTGACAATAAGGGACTGAAAACCGGATCAAGTGAAATGAAAACAATGAGGCTCTAATAAAGCATTGGTTTAACTGAAAGTTGAAAATGATTGCAAAAAGAATGCAAAGGCTACTTAAGGAGCTTTTAATCTCGTGCGCACTGAACCGTGGTGAAGTATTTTGGTTGCAAAGTTTGCTTTGTTATATTGCTCAAGAAAATTTTGTTTAGTGAGATACTAAATCATAGTTTATTTCATAATCTGTTGATGAATACTCAAGGCGCCATTGACTGCGCGCTATTAAATACTCAAGGCGCCAATGGACTGCGCGCGCTATTAAATACTCAAGGCGCCATTGGCCAATCGAACAGGCGCGCTATTAAATACTCAAGGCGCCAATGGAACAGGCCCGCTGTTAAATACTCAAGGCGCCAATTGACTGCGCGCGCTATTAAATACTCAAGGCGCCAATGGAACAGGCGCGCTATTAAATACTCAAGGCGCCAATGGAACAGGCGCTCTATTAAATACTCAAGGCGCCAATTGACTGCGCGCGCTATTAAATACTCAAGGCGCCAATGGAACAGGCGCTCTATTAAATACTCAAGGCGCCAATGGAACAGGCGCTCTATTAAATACTCAAGGCGCCAATGGAACAGGCGCGCTATTAAATACTCAAGGCGCCAATGGAACAGGCGCGCTATTAAATACTCAAGGCGCCAATGGAACAGGCGCGCTATTAAATACTCAAGGCGCCAATGGAACAGGCGCGCTATTAAATACTCAAGGCGCCAATGGAACAGGCGCGCTATTAAATACTCAAGGCGCCAATGGAACAGGCGCCACTAATTAGTTGCTAAACGCTATAAAATGTGTCAACCAGTTAACACTCGGCAGAAAACGCGGGGCCCTGATAAAATTCAATTGAAAATCGTTTCCAACTGAAGTTTGAACGGGAACGTGAGGGGGGGCATAGTAGCCAGCATGCACACACTTAACTTCAGCTGTTGACCGTTTCAATTCAATTCGAATGGTGAAAATATGTGTATATATATGCATATCGGTAGAACCAGAGCCCAGGATAGACGCAGAGAGCATCTACTCATAGAGAGGGAATAGACTCAAGATGATGACACTTCAATTCGTGCATTAAAAATTTGCCGAATTGCGATATAAATAAGGCATTCTTGAGCTTTAGCCATAGCTTGATATATAGTGTTTCAACAACTGGAGTGGGGGTTGGCTGAGGAGGTCTTTTACACACACACACGCGGCCGTGAACTGAGATTGAGTTGGGAATTTTGGGATCCAAGTGAAGCCATTTGGCGTGTAATATTTACGTGTGATATATGAGGGCTTGGTTTGGCTTGAAATATTGAAAAAGAAATTGGGAAGCGGCGATCTCGAAAAAAATTCCCATACTTAAGTTGCTCACATCTGGGCGTCTAGTAACTCAATCTCCTCTGACGGGGCCGGTCACAAAAATGGGAGAGGAGAACAGGGGGGGGGGTGAGCAGCATGACTGACATTCGATTTCCTAATGAGGTTAATTTTCTTACCCTAGAAACTCTTCCAGTTCGCATAGTTAACGGTCCCTGAGATTTATAATTCGAGTAAATAGAGCTTGATTTCAATATTAATTGATTGATGACACACAATATGCTACCAGTTTTATTTTCTTTACTATATGCTGCTCCATTACTTCATGTTTTGCTCTATTTTTTATTTGTTGGCGCCATGAGACAGAGTAGCCAGTGTTTGGCACCATGAGAAAAGCCTGTGTTTGGCGCCATGAGACAGAGTAGCCAGTGTTTGGCGCCATGAGAAAAGCCAGTGTTTGGCGCCATGAGACGGAGTAGCCAGTGTTTGGCGCCATGAGAAAAGCCTGTGTTTGGCGCCATGAGAAAAGCCAGTGTTTGGTGCCACGATAAAAGCCAGTGCTTAGGCGCCACGAGAAAAGCCAGTACTGTGCTTGGCACCATGAGAAAAGCCAGTACAGTGCTTGGCACCATGAGAAAAGCCAGTGTTTGGCACCATGAGAAAAGCCAGTGTTTGGCGCCATGAGAAAAGCCAGTGCTTGGCGCCATGAAAAAAGCCAGTGCTTGGCACCATGAGAAAAGCCAGTGTTTGGCACCATGAGAAAAGTTAGTGCAGGGTACCATGAGAAAAGCCAGTGCTTGGCGCCATGAGAAAAGCCAGTGCTTGGCACCATGAGAAAAGCCAGTGTTTGGCACGATGAGAAAAGCCAGTGTTTGGCGCCATGAGAAAAGCCAGTGTTTGGCACCATGAGAAAAGTTAGTGCAGGGTACCATGAGAAAAGCCAGTGCTTGGCGCCATGAGAAAAGCCAGTGTTTGGCACCATGAGAAAAGCCAGTGCTTGGCGCCATGAGAAAAGCCAGTGTTTGGCACCATGAGAAAAGCCAGTGCTTGGCGCCATGAGAAAAGCCAGTACAGTGCTTGGCTTCATGAGAAAAGCCAGTGTTTAGCGCCATGAGAAAAGCCAGTGTTTGGCGTCATGAGAAAAGCCAGTACAGTGCTTGGCGCCATGAGAAAAGCCAGTGCTTGGCGCCATGAGAGTTGTCAGTTTAAATCATGTTATTATAGTCAGGCAGCCCTCGAGCTGTAAATTCAGAATCCAGAAAAGAAAAGGCCAAGAAAGCCAGCACAGGAAGTCGGCAGTTGAAGTCCGGCCTTGACGAAGAAGGAGTCGTTAAAAAAGCCACAGCCAAAAAAATGGCTCGGAAGTGACAATGCAAAGTCGTTAAAGAAAACATTTTATTAACTATTTTAATCCGCTTGCTGCTACTGCAAGCAGAAAAGAATCAAATTTGCACACAGGAGGCAGCTGAGGAGTGAGCGTCATTAAAATCGAAGGAGGAGAAAGCTTGGGAAAAAAGGCAAACACGTCTTAAACACAGAATATTGGATATCATAAATTCAGGCTTACCCAAACTGGTAATTCACCATAAATCATTTTTCCTCAATGCGCATCTGCGTTGAGAATGCGAATATTTCTACCTATACTCCTTGGTCTTGACTTTATGTTGTTGTTTAGAACTAAATTGAAAATATCTCACCTTCTGGACTGGAATTTCTAATTTAGCTGTCCATGAAACTTACCAAAGACCTCAGTTGCTTGCGGCACGGCACGTATTAAGCAGTCTAAATGCAATTTCGCTTAGCTAACAATCCTTAGAAACCCTCCAATTCTTTTTGGCATTCATCGCAGCGCTGCCTAAGCATCACGCACTGCTCTTATTTGTGCTGTTTTACTATCTAAATCCTTTTTCTACACAGTTTTAAACGAACCAAGTTGTGACCCTTGACATCGCTGGGCGCGTGTTAAGTGTATCAGAAACTGTGCGCCTCACTGGCCTCAATTTAAGAGTATCAGTGCTTTTTTTCTCTCTTCTGTGTTTCTATACTAGCGCCATGGCTCGTTAGGTGACAGATTACTCGCTTCAAGGCGGGCGAGTGGGTAATTTCAGTGTCTAAGAAGATGACGCTCCAGTTCTCGTTACCTTTGCTCAGCTCGCTTCTTAATTGTTTTCCTTCTACTCGTAATCAAGCGAATGGCGTTGCTTTTCACGCTTTTCTCTAGAATCTGATACGAGTATTCTGTCTCTGAGCAGGCTGTCTTTTTTTCTCTATTCTGTTAACGCCATTGTTAGCCGTATAACATATATCACAATTTATAACTAATACTGTTTATATATTCTAGGCTAGTTTAGGGTTCAGCTTAGGATGGCTTAGCTGTAGCAGTATGTAGCTATCGGCGCCTTTCCTGGTTGCCTTGGCGCCTTTCCTGGTTGCCTTGGCGCCTTTCCTGGTTGCCTTGGCGCCTTTCCTGGTTGCCTTGGCGCCTTTCCTGGTTGCCTTGGCGCCTTTCCTGGTTGCCTTGGCGCCTTCCCTGGTTGCTATCGGCGCCTTTCTTGGTTGCCTCTTGGCGCCTTTCCTGGTTGCTATCGGCGCCTTTCCTGGTTGCCTCTTGGCGCCTTTCCTGGTTGCCTCTTGGCGCCTTTCCTGGTTGCTATCGGCGCCTTTCCTGGTTGCTATCGGCGCCTTTCCTGGTTGCTATCGGCGCCTTCCCTGGTTGCTATCGGCGCGTTTCCTGGTTGCCTCTTGGCGCCTTCCCTGGTTGCTATCGGCGCCTTTCCTGGTTGCCTCTTGGCGCCTTCCCTGGTTGCCTTGGCGCCTTTCCTGGTTGCCTCTTGGCGCCTTTCCTGGTTGCCTTGGCATCTTTCCTGGTTGCTTCTTGGCGCCTTTCCTGGTTGCCTTGGCGCCTTTCTGGTTGCCTCTTGGCGCCTTCCCTGGTTGCCTCTTGGCGCCTTTCTTGGTTGCCTCTTGGCGCCTTTCTGGTTGCCTCTTGGCGCCTTCCCTGGTTGCTTTTGGCGCCTTCCCTGGTTGCTTTTGGCGCCTTCCCTTGTTGCTTTTGGCACCTTCCCTTGTTGCTTTTGGCGCCTTCCCTGGTTGCTTTTGGCACCTTCCCTTGTTGCTTTTGGCGCTTTCCCTGGTTGCCTTTCGCACCTTCTCTCGTTGACTCTTGCGCTTTTCCAGTGTTTCTTCCCGATGTCTTCCGGATGATCATCGCAAAAATTAGTGGAACACAGTTTGTTTGATCAGTATAACGCAGCTACTCAAGAGACAGTGGAATTTGTGCTGGTATCCTGCTGTGATCTTAAAGTGTTTGCCATAAGCGCGTTGCCAGGCCTCGAACTTATTGCAACTGTCAAATTAAAGCGAGTTAAAACAAAAAATCTTGCAGTTGGTAAAACAAACAGTTGGCCTAAAACCCGAAGACTTTTTTTTAATATTTGACAGTGTGGCCATGAAGTTTAGTGCAGTTGATTATTGATGGTTCCCTTTTTTGTCCAACTTAAAACACCTGCTTAATTTTGCTAGCCTTTCACGGGCGGCACGGAACCCCTTTTACCTACCGCGAAGAAATTGTTCTCAAGCAAATAAAGAAAGTTCAATGAATGCTTTGTTTAATCCGGCTGTTTGAAATAAGTGATTTTATTGAGTTGCTCGGGCGCGTGACAAATTGTGTGATTGTTTGAAGCTGGGGGGAATTTCTCACTTGATGCGAATTTTTATCTCACAACTATCGCCTAATGGCTTGGGGACAGATAATATCGAGCGCTGTTCTCTGCTTGGGAAGTTTTTCTTGTCTACAAAAGTTGCCAGAATGGGAATGGCTGTGAAGGGAAGTGTGAAGAATAGAGAAAGACAATGAGAAAGAAGGGGAGACAAAAAATGGAGAGGGGGAGAGGAGGCAGAGAGGTAGACAGTGGAGAGACTGAGGACGGTGAGAGGGAGACAGAGGAGACAGATAGGGAGATAGAGGAGACAGAGAGGGAGACAGAGGAGACAGAGAGGGAGACAGAGGAGACAGAGAGGTAGACAGAGGAGACAGAGAGGGAGACAGAGGAGACAGAGGAGACAGAGAGGGAGATAGAGGAGATGGAGAAGACAGAGAAGACAGAGAGGGAGACAGAGGAGACAGATAGGGAGACAGAGGAGACAGAGAGGGAGATAGAGGAGATGGAGAAGACAGAGAAGACAGAGAGGGAGACGGAGGAGACAGAGAGGGAGACAGAGGAGACAGAGAGGGAGACAGAGGAGACAGATAGGGAGACAGAGGAGACAGAGAGGGAGACAGAGGAGACAGATAGGGAGACAGAGGAGACAGATAGGGAGACAGAGGAGACAGAGAGGGAGATAGAGGAGATGGAGAAGACAGAGAAGACAGAGAGGGAGACGGAGGAGACAGAGAAGGAGACAAAGGAGACAGAGAGGGAGACAGAGGAGACAAAGAGGGAGATAGAGGAGATGGAGAAGACAGAGAGGGAGACGGAGGAGACAGAGAAGGAGACAAAGGAGACAGAGAGGGAGACAGAGGAGACAGAGAAGGAGACAGAGGAGACAGAGAGGGAGACAGAGGAGACAGATAGGGAGACAGAGGAGACGGAGAGGGAGACAGAGGAGACAGATAGGGAGACAGAGGAGACGGAGAGGGAGACAGATAGGGAGACAGAGGAGACAGAGAGGGAGATAGAGGAGACAGAGAAGTAGACAAAGGAGACAGAGAGGGAGACAAAGGAGACAGAGAAGGGTAATGGAGCAGTGGACGGGAAGACAGAGGCAGAGGATGTAGCGATAGGGAAGCAGGTGAGGGAGAAAGGAGTAGGACAATTATGCAGGTATTTTTTATCCCATCAATAAAAAGCCACCCAGCGTCAAAAAAGAAGCGAGAGAGACTAAGCGCAGAAAAGTGAGCCACCGCAGTTTGATAGAATTAAATTGTTCAAACTGCGTTAATGTCACGTTTTCATCTCGTTCGAAGAACTCGTTTTTAACACTTGGTTAGCAGAGTCTCTTTTGTCTGCACGAGTTTACCAGTAAGTAGATAGGCTCTAAGTTTTTAATTCGTCTATTTATCAGTCTGCAGTGCTGCTTCTATTTTGTTTTAAATAGATACGGTTGTGTTCACAATGCCCCCTCCCCCGTTTGAAAACTTTGCTTGCTTGAGTTTTTGTGGTTGGAGTGGCGACACATGCTGCTGGGTATATGCCATCCTTTTTTCTCATTTCATTTCATTATTCTTTCCTCTGGCTCTCTCTCTCTCTCTCTCTCTCTGACCAGATCGTGCTCTCTGGATGAATTTTTGATTCTAATATTGCTCTGCATCTGTCCACAGCCTGGGCGCGACATTTTGTCTGGGGGCGATTCCTGAGTTGATGCTGCTCTGCTCTTGTGGACAATTAACACACACACACACACCTGAAATTTGATGCAGCACTGAGAGTATGAGTGAGAGAGAGAGAGAGAGGGCTTACAGCTAGGCTTACAGCTTGTATCTAAGTTTTAAATTGATTGTGTCTGTAATAAGGAAGCGACTTCAACTGCAATTTCAATGATTGACTAAGTCCAGTTGGAATTCCAACGCTAGCTGGGCACATAGTGGGCGGGGCATGTAGGGTCATTTCGGGGCCCGCGCCCACCGACCAATTTCAACTAATATCAGTAGCTCAACTTTTGCCACCTCTTGGAGGAAGCCATTCACCAGCCTAAGCGACAGGGGGCGCCAACCAAGAGACAGGGGCGCCAACCAAGAGACAGGGGGCGCCAACCAAGAGACAGGGGGCGCCAACCAAGAGACAGGGGGCGCCAACCAAGAGACAGGGGCGCCAACCAAGAGACAGGGGGCGCCAACCAAGAGACAGGGGGCGCCAACCAAGAGACAGGGGGCGCCAACCAAGAGACAGGGGGCGCCAACCAAGCGCGACAGGGGGCGCCAACCAAGAGACAGGGGGCGCCAACCAAGCGCGACAGGGGGCGCCAACCAAGAGACAGGGAGGCGCCAACCAAGAGACAGAGGCGCCAACCAAGAGACAGGGGGCGCCAACCAAGAGACAGGGGGCGCCAACCAAGAGACAGGGGGCGCCAACCAAGAGACAGGGGGCGCCAACCAAGAGACAGGGGGCGCCAACCAAGAGACAGGGGGCGCCAACCAAGAGACAGGGGGCGCCAACCAAGAGACAGGGGGCGCCAACCAAGCGCGACAGGGGGCGCCAACCAAGAGACAGGGGGCGCCAACCAAGCGCGACAGGGGGCGCCAACCAAGAGACAGGGAGGCGCCAACCAAGAGACAGAGGCGCCAACCAAGAGACAGGGGGCGCCAACCAAGAGACAGGGGGCGCCAACCAAGAGACAGGGGGCGCCAACCAAGAGACAGGGGGCGCCAACCAAGCGACAGGGGGCGCCAACCAAGAGACAGTGGCGCCAACCAAGAGACAGGGGCACTCATTAAAACACCAAATATTTATGCGTGTGTTTGTTTTCCTAAAAAGCTGAATAATAAGGTGTGGAATGTTAAGTAGAAAACTTATGCCATTATATTCATTTATATTAAAACAATAATATAAATGATAAAGAAATAATAACATACATATTTTTGTATGTTTTAAAACTGTATTATCTCTTATTGATTTCTCTAACCGGATTTTAGGCTTGTACAGGAAATTATCATAATTTCTAAGGGAATCGCTTGTTCAAATAAAATTAGTCAATATTTATGTTTTGGCTTGTTGCCAATACAATTAGGAATCCATAATGGAAGATAGAACAGCTAGAATCGGAGATAGAACAGCCATAATGGGAGATAGAAGAGACAGAATGGGAGATAGAACAGACAGAATGGGAGATAGAACAGACAGAATGGGAGATAGAACAGACAGAATGGGAGATAGAACAGACAGAATCGGAGATAGAACAGCCATAATGGGAGATAGAAGAGACAGAATGGGAGATAGAACAGACAGAATGGGAGATAGAACAGACAGAATGGGAGATAGAACAGCCAGAATGGGAGATAGAACAGCCATAATGGGAGATAGAACAGCTAGAATCGGAGATAGAACAGCTAGAATGGGAGATAGAACAGATAATGGGAGATAGAACAGCCAGAATGGGAGATAGAACAGCTAGAATGGGAGATAGAACAGCTAGAATGGGAGATAGAACAGCTATAATGGGAGATAGAACAGCCAGAATGGGAGATAGAACAGCTAGAATGGGAGATAGAACAGCTAGAATGGGAGATAGAACAGCTAGAATGGGAGATAGAACAGCTAAAATGGGAGATAGAACAGCTATAATGGGAGATAGAACAGCTATAATGGGAGATAGAACAGCTAGAATCGGAGATAGAACAGCTAGAATGGGAGATAGAACAGCCATAATGGGAGATAGAACAGCCATAATGGGAGATAGAACAGCTAGAATGGGAGATAGAACAGCCATAATGGGAGATAGAACAGCCATAATGGGAGATAGAACAGCCATAATGGGAGATAGAACAGCCAGAATGGGAGATAGAACAGCTAGAATGGGAGATAGAACAGACAGAATGGGAGATAGAACAGCCATAATGGGAGATAGAACAGCTAGAATGGGAGATAGAACAGACAGAATGGGAGATAGAACAGCCATAATGGGAGATAGAACAGCTAGAATGGGAGATAGAACAGACAGAATGGGAGATAGAACAGCCATAATGGGAGATAGAACAGCCATAATGGGAGATAGAACAGCCATAATGGGAGATAGAACAGCCATAATGGGAGATAGAACAGCCATAATGGGAGATAGAACAGCCATAATTTGAGATAGAACAGCCATAATGGGAGATAGTACTATAATTAAGTTTAAAGCACTGTTCTGCACTTTATTAAAATCGCCCCTAGAATAAATATGCCTGAATTTGCAGTATGTTCAATTCATTAAATTTGAGAACAAGTGAGCGATAGGAGAAGCGAGAGATGACAGATTAGATATAAAATTGCCAAACAGAAAATTGTCAAACACACACGCGACACTGCTACCTGTTCAGCTAGTTAATCAGCTTGTCAGAGAAATTGTTTTATTAAAACAAACTAGACCTAACTGACTGCGATTGAACGGATTCCTACTAAATTACTCTTTAACCAAATCTTGTTCTCTTATCTGCTCAGCAATTTGAGCAGCTAATTTTGATTTCTAATAAGGGACTCTCTTTCTCTTTCAGCGCGATAAAAAGCATAAAAAACTATATTGAAATCATGCCTGTCTGCTTATCTTTAGTCAGCAGTGCTGCTCTGGCATTCTTTGTGGCTGTTAATTATTCGAAATTGAAATCTTTTTAATTTTATTGCCTGGCTAGTATTTTAGTAATTTTGCACCTGCTGGGTCTGCTTTTGATAGCGCAACTTTATAGCTTAATCAATGGCGCCTCTTTAAAGCAATTGGCTTTCATTGGCCATCTAGGTGGGGCTACTTGTGGCGCCTGTTTTGTTTTACATCTAAGTGGCGCCTGTTTTACATCTAGGTGGCGCTACTTGTGGCGCCTGTTTTGTTTTACATCTAAGTGGCGCCTGTTTTACATCTAAGTGGCGCTACTTGTGGCGCCTGTTTTGTTTTACATCTAAGTGGCGCTACTTGTGGCGCCTGTTTTGTTTTACATCTAAGTGGCGCTACTTGTGGCGCCTGTTTTGTTTTACATCTAAGTGGCGCTACTTGTGGCGCCTGTTTTACATCTAGGTGGCGCTACTTGTGGCGCCTATTTTACATCTAGGTGGCGCTACTTGTGGCACCTTTTTGGCGCTAAACTTTGACGCAATTTTTAGTTAATTTCAGTTCCATTTGTGTCAGCTAAATACAGGCAGAAAGGCAGAAATTAAGGGCCTTGGCTAAACCCAAGGAACACAAAAAACAATTGGTTTGTGTGTGCACACTGATTTCGGTGGTCGGTATTTAATGTTCCATAAAGAGACACTCTGACCTTTGTATTCTTTTGCAGCAATTAAAGACTGTATACTGTATAGCTAGAGAAACCATACTGACTTTGCCCACACCTGATGCAAGCTGTCTATCAAATATTGTGGCTTAATCGGATTCAACTTTCTCTTGCATATTGGCTTCATTTATCTGTTCAAAGAAAGTTAAAACCTTAGGCGCTGTCCCATTGTTGATATTGCATGCCTTCAAATAAACAGATTGCATTAAACAAAGAATTAAATGACGTTAAAAACTCAATCAACACGGATAAAGAAAAGAATTTCCGTGTCTGTCTGTCTGTCTGTCTGTCTGTCTGTCTGTCTGTCTGTCTGTCTGTCTGTCTCTGTCTGTCTGTCTGTCTCTGTCTGTCTGTCTGTCTGTCTGTCTGTCTGTCTGTCTGTCTGTCTGTCTGTCTGTCTGTCTGTCTGTCTGTCTGTCTGTCTGTCTGTCTGTCTGTCTGTCTGTCTGTCTCTCTGTCTGTCTGTCTGTCTGTCTGTCTGTCTGTCTGTCTGTCTGTCTGTCTGTCTGTCTGTCTGTAGGACAGGAAGACTGAAATGATCTCGCAATATCGTTATAAAGCTAGCAGTGGGACTCCAGATTTCATTAATAATTTTGTAAGCAGCACTTTTTACACGCGCAGAAACATTTTCAACAAGTTTAATCAATGTTGAATTAATATTTATATTTCATATTCGTATACTCATATGCACTTGATAGTTTTGGGTAGGCAATGTGCACAATTAAAGGCAGAAATTTTGTTCATTTGTGACAGTGTTAATTACAATTCCATTAATATGCGATAGATTCCTATTATAATTATGAACAATAAAATGACTGTTACACACGCTTAGTTAAACAAATAAACAAATTATTAGTTTAAGTACAAATAAAGTCCACGTGGAGCTAAATTCTTCACCCGCATGGGGGGCTTTAAACAGAAAAATTGATCTAAGTTCTAAGTCATTTGTCTGAACTGACTAGTATTAACAAAACCATTAGACATAATATTAATTAACAATTGATAGCAATGCGACCATTTTCGATAAGCAAGCTAATTTAAAAGTAGATTTTTTTGTACTTTTTTTCAATTAAAAAAGTAAAAATTAAATATGAAGTTACCTGTTGGATCTGTACAACATTGGGAGCAAGCAATATGATGATGATTTATGAATTATGAAACATTTCTCAGTCTAGATGGACAGAAACAGGCAGATGTATAAGGACACACGGAGACTTATAATTGTGATATAAGTTTCAGTTTATGTAAAATCATATTTATATCGGTGCATTTGCACCTGTGTGTCTCTGTGTGTTTATGAGTGTGCCTGTGTGTTTATGAGTATGCCTGTGTGTTTATGAGTGTGCCTGTGTGTTTATGACTCATTATGAGTGTGCCTGTGTGTTTATGAGTGTGCCTGTGTGTTTATGAGTGTGCCTGTGTGTTTATGAGTGTGCCTGTGTGTTTATGAGTGTGCCTGTGTGTTTATGAGTGTGCCTGTGTGTTTATGAGTGTGCCTGTGTGTTTATGAGTGTGCCTGTGTGTTTATGTGTGTTTATGTGTGTTTATGACTCATTATGAGTGTGCCTGTGTGTTTATGAGTGTGCCTGTGTGTTTATGAGTGTGCCTGTGTGTTTATGAGTGTGCCTGTGTGTTTATGAGTGTGCCTGTGTGTTTATGAGTGTGCCTGTGTGTTTATGAGTGTGCATGTGTGTTTATGAGTGTGCCTGTGAGTGAGTGAGTGAGCGAGTGAGTGAGTGAGTGTGTTTAATCAATTGCCTGTCGCCTGCTCCATCGCTGGCGAAGACTTTGGCTCGGGGCTGGCGTCACCAAATCCTGCTGCTCTCGCTGATGATGAGGCGGCGGCCGCAGCTGCCGACCTGCTGCTGCTGCTGTTGAATGCATTGAATAGCGAATAATACAACGGGGGCGGCAGGAGCAGCTGATGGTGCGGAGGCGGCGGCGGCATCGGCAGTTTCGCCTGCTGTTGGCTGAAGAATGCGAACGGCGACGATGGATGATTATTGAGCTGGCCGTGATGCTGGAACTGATGATGAAGATGCTGATGATGCTGATGATGAGGATGGAGAGGCATCGGCGGCAACGGCAGCGGCGGCTGCGGCGGCGGAATCTGCAGAGGTCGGTTTTGCTGCGGCCTTGGCTCCGCTTTGTTGAGCGTGTCTACGATGGACCAGATCCTGGGCTTGGCGACCTTCGCCGCTAGACCATCCTCGCCGTTAGTTGCCGCCGCTGTCGCCGCCTTGTTTGTCGGCGTCGACTTTGTCGATATCTCGTCGATTGGTCGCTTGCGCTGATTCGTCAAGCTCTCAGGATGCACCGGAAGCCCAGTGGGCGAAGAACTATTATCTTCGACGTAGCCGTCTTGATCATCGCCGAGAGCTCCCCCGCCGGTCACGTCGATAGCGACACCGTCTTCATCGTCAAAGTCTTCGTCGTCTTCGTCGATGCCTCTGGCAGCAGCAGCGGCGGCGGCAGCGGCAGCGGCGGCTGTCGAAGTCGCTTCCTCGTCGTCGTCCTCGTCGTCCTCGTCTGGCCGGTTGCGCGGCACCCAGGTCATCTTGTTCTCCTTCTTTAGCCGGCGTCTCGCGTTGGCGAACCACGTGGACACCTGGCGAGGAGTAGGGGTCGCATTTGATTAGTCTTTGATGGGGAGCGCGATGTCAACTTGACGACTTGTTTAACTTGATGTGGAGGATAGGGGCAGATGAAGGGGAGGAGAGAGGGGCGGATGAAGGGGAAGAGAGGGGCGGATGAAGGGGAAGAGAGGGGCGGATGAAGGGGAAGAGAGGGGCGGATGAAGGGGAAGAGAGAGGGGCGGATGAAGGGGAGCAGAGAGGGGCGGATGAAGGGGAAGAGAGGGGCGGATGAAGGGGAAGAGAGGGGCGGATGAAGGGGAAGAGAGGGGCGGATGAAGGGGAAGAGAGAGGGGCGGATGAAGGGGAAGAGAGAGGGGCGGATGAAGGTGAAGAGAGGGGCGGATGAAGGTGAAGAGAGGGGCGGATGAAGGTGAAGAGAGGGGCGGATGAAGGGGAAGAGAGGGGCGGATGAAAGGGAAGAGAGAGGGGCGGATGAAGGTGAAGAGAGGGGCGGATGAAGGGGAAGAGAGGGGCGGATGAAGGTGAAGAGAGGGGCGGATGAAGGGGAAGAGAGGGGCGGATGAAAGGGGTAGGAGAGGTGAGCAGAGAAGTGGGAGGCGATGCATGAAGGGCAGATTGGGGGGGGGGGATTTGATGCGCAGTAAAATATGATTTTGCCGCTATGCCACGGGCTAAATTAGGGCAAGTGCTGCTGCTGATGCGGCTTCCCACTTGAAAAGATATCGAATAAAATTGTCTGAGAAACTTTCCCTATACCAGTGTATAAAATAACTTTTTAAAGTCGATTAACATTTTGAAATAGTTGCTATGCTTAGGGGAATAACGAGACAATAAACACAAGTTGATCGATAGCTAAATGACGGCGTAATTAAGATGGCGCGCAAGCTGAACGCGGTGAAAAATTCGCAATTTTTTGCTTCTGGCTTATTTTGTTTGTAAAGTAAACTGTATGAACTGCAGCCGGAGCCACGCAGATGCGCAGTTGCTCTTAGGTAGGGTAATACAATAAGACACGCCCCCCTTAGCAACCAACCTGCGTTAGCGTCATAGTTGTGATAATTGCCAGCATAATCTTCTCTCCCTTAGTTGGATAGGGATTCTTCTTGTGCTCGTTTAGCCAGGCCTTCAGGATGCTGGTTGTCTCTCTGGTTGCATTCTTCCTGCGGGCGCTGAGATCGCCTCGATGATGATGGTGATGATGATGCTGCGGATGATGCGGATGCAGGGGATGCTGGCCGCCGAAGCCGAAGCCACCGCCGCCTCCAATGACTGGAGGTGGGCCGCCGCCGCCGCCGCCGCTGCCGTACATCGCAGCCAGCATTTGCGGGTCCAGATTGTAGTTGTAGGCCGCTTGTTGAAACTGCCGCCAGTTTTCGGCTGGATAAATTAAATGTTTTTTTACCATATAGAATATAAACTTTCTAGGAATTCATGTATTATACGCAATGGATTCTGAATTTACAGAATATGTAATCGAATCTATAAATGGTAGACTCTGGAATTGAATATTCTGTGATCTATTCTCTACAGATGGTAGAATCTGAGATTGAATATTCTGTGATCTATTCTCTACAGATGGTGGTAGACTTTGGGATTGAATATTCTGTGATCTATTCTCTACAGATAGTAGACTCTGAGATTGAATATTCTGTGATCTACTCTCTACAGATGGTGGTAGACTTTGGGATTGAATATTCTGTGATCTATTCTCTACAGATAGTAAACTCTGAGATTGAATATTCTGTGATCTACTCTCTACAGATGGTGGTAGACTCTGGGATTGAATATTCTGTGATCTACTCTCTACAGATAGTAGACTCTGAGATTGAATATTCCATACTCTGCACCCTACAGAATCCATCCAATAGATGTAGAATTTGATCAAACAAAAGTACACTAAACTTACCCAGCGATTCAGTTTGCGGATCCATGGGCAGCAGCGCTGGATGACCATAGGCCCAGCTAGGTAGAGGTGCCAAAGGTGGCTGCTGCTGCTGTTGTTGTGATATCGGCGGTGGCGGCGGCTGCGGAGAAGAGGTTGGCACTGTTGGCAGGTTGGGCGGCGGTGGGGCAGCCATCTGGGCAGCGGCCGCCAGTTGAGCAGCGGCGGCGACCGCGGCTGCCGCAGCGGACGAAGGAATCGCCTGCACATTGCGGATGCAGCGTTAATAAATGAATTCAACTGATGGAAAAGTAAAATGCAACACAAAAGAAGCGCCGCAAACTGACCTGCATGTGGTGCTGGTTTAGAAAAGTCATCGGTAGAGACAGAGGCGATTGAGTCTTCTGACCACCGCCGGGACTTGTCGCCGCAGTCAGCTGACTAACTGCGTATCCGTGACTTGTTGTAGTCGATGTGGCCATTAAACAGTTTGAGAAGGGTTTAGATGGAGAATTTGTCCTGACAGGTTGTGAATTCTGGTCTGCTGACTCTGCTTGAGAATGATGGAGGTCTGTCTTTCTCGCGCAGTGGCGTCCGTCTGTCTGTGGGGCGGCCCCCGCTCAATTTAAGGCTCTATAATAGTCTGCCACTCCAGTTACCCCAACTCCCTCCCTCCCCACTCTCCACTCTCCTGTCAGCCACCCCAGCTGTCTCTCAGCGGAGTTGAGGTTGCTGCACCCGTTTGGGGTTGGTTAGATTTTTAATTTTTGCTCTTCAATAGGAGGGTGGGACAGAGGCTTGGGGGGCAGGGCGCGGCGGTGCGGGTTGGTCGGGGGGTTTGGTTAGAGAAATTCTCTCTCAACGAAAATAACAGGCAACCAACGCTCGTATTTCCGGTTTAGTTTAGGCTCCCAAAACTGAGGGGTCTCCAGTCTGTCTGGGGGGTTGTCTCCCAACCACTCAAAGCTGGCCCCGCGCTATCCAACCCTCTACCCTCCTCTTACCATATAGTTCTTTTTCACCTTAATGCAATTCCTCTGCTTGCAAGAAGCAGAAACCGTTTTTGCAAATATGAGCCATGCACAGCACTTGCAAACCAACCCGGGCTCTGTCTTTCTCGCTCTCCCATTGGTTGCGACCTCTGGCCGAACAGCCAATGGCAAATGTTTTAGATTTTCAGTATCAACACTCAGAGGCTGATGATGTGCGTGTTGTGTGTGTGTTGCTGGTGTATAATTGTGTCTTTTATGCTGGTTAATGGCATGCTGGTTTGCAATGCGACCCCTTGTTTTTTCCCTGCTGTCTTTTGTAAGTTTCCCGTGTCTTTTATTAGTTTTAGAAGAACTTTTGTTATATTACTTGAGCATATAGTCTAGGTGAGTGAACATCCGTCTGATAGAATACTCACAATTATGAATTATGAATAATAAATTAAGTAGAAGAGACTACAAAAAAGCAAGACAATAGAGCGCTTTACTGAAAATTGAATATCAACTCAAAAAGACAATCATCAATTTATAGACAGAATCCCAAACGCCTTAAAAGTAACACTTTAGCACGGAAATTGAGTGGTTGACCTTCCCCTCATAGTTTATAATAAATGATCCCCGCACACCCCAGTTTTTCCTTTTTCCCTCCTATCCGGTCCATGCAAAGTGTTTTTATTTCTTCCTATCAAAGCTCCCGAAAAAATCCCAATTTAAGAAAAGGCAAAGGCAAGGGCTGTGAGAAAAAACCTGCTATTCAACTGAAATCTGTGCCCCTGTTTTATTGTTATAATATGCTAAACGAGTGTGAGTGTGTGCGGGCCAGACTGACGCAAGCGAACGAAGCATAGGAAAAGTATTGAGCACTAAACTTCGCACCAAGTTGGTATAATAAGAGAGAAACGGTCATGATGGAGCAAGCAGTTCTTTTACCCGACTCTATCATTTTTTATGGCTTAAGTGTCTTTCCACGCTTTTGAATAGTCGGGAGCTTCATCTTCATGGGCTTAATATTCAGAACCGCAATGCTCTAAGCATCGACATCTGTTGCTGTGTCTGTGTGTGCCTTTATAACTTGCTCTTTTTTCATGCAGTCTGCTCTTTCTAAGTTTCTTGTGCGCGCATATTTAGCTAATAATTTTATGCGCTTTGGGACACTTCTGACTTCTTTCTGCACAGTTAATTCACCGTTTTGGTATAAAAAAGCTTAGAGTCTTCTGACAGATTCCTGATCAATCGCGCTTAGCGTCTTCTGACAGATACTTGAAATCTTGATCAATCGGGCTTAGAGTCTTCTGACAAATTCCTGATCAATCGGGCTTAGAGTCTTCTGACAGATTCCTGAATCCTGATCAATCGGGCTTAGAGTCTTCTGACAGATTCCTGAATCCTAATCAATCGAGCTTAGAGTCTTCTGACAAATTCCTGATCAATCAGGCTTAGAGTCTTCTGACAGATTCTTGAAATCTTGATCAATCGGGCTTAGAGTCTTCTGACAGATTCCTGATCAATCGGGCTTAGAGTCTTCTGACAGATACTTGAAATCTTGATCAATCGGACTTAGAGTCTTCTGACAGATTCTTGGTCGTTGCGCTTAGAGTCTTCTGACGGATTCCTGCTCAAGCTCTCTTTGAGTTTTTTAAGGGACTGAAAGAGCAATCTTGATAATATTATTTTAGTGGAAACAAAGGTTGTGATTTATAAATTATTCAAGCTTAAACCTTCCGACATCTCATGCTTTGGATTGCCCTAGCTAACAGGCTCATTTCTTGACTTGAATAAATCTGTCACTGTTTCGTATGGTTTGCTTTAATTGGTTTGTCTCCATCCATCCGTATCTGAGCACAGTTGCTTTGCTCTTAGCGACTGGAACTGTTAAATAGCTAGTCAACTAGAAAAATAGATGCAGTTTGTAGAAGGAACTTGAATCCCTTCTGTCTATTGTCATAAATATAAAAGGCCCAACGCGAACGTGTGAAAGCAAGAAGGAGGAGTTGGAGACCGCTTTAGGTAATTAATATAAATCTTTGTGGGAGGATACCTGGGGGGTTGCTTCATTCGCCCGATTCTGTCATTAATTCATTATCGACTTTGCCACATCTTCCCATGCGCGCGAAACAGCAATATTCCAGGGACCTTTTTATGTAAGATGGCGTTGGATTGGAAACTCGCAATCTGGGCGTGCTTGTAGTAGGTAGCGTGTCCATTTTTTCGTATCCTGAATTTCGACCCCGGATGCCAGGCCAGATACCCGGGGAGGGGCCGTAGCCCATGCAGTGGTCCGGCGCGGCGCTCTGATGCGCCAGCGGCCCAGGCTCGATTCCAAGTGCAGTCGCATTAATTTGGGGCTGAATTGGAATCTCGGCTTGGCTCTGCTCGTGCAGTTAACGGCCTTAAGTGCCAACCCCCAAGGCGCAGTGAAGTGTACATGCCTAACGATAAATGAAGTTAGGGCCGCTGTACACTCCTGTGTGAGTGTGTGCTTGCGTACGTATCCGCGCGCTTGTATGCCTGCTCAGGGGAGTCGGGGGAATGGACAGTAATGCCTCTCGCCGGTTGTGTGCCTATGTCGCTTAAAGTGCGCCAGGGTGCACATTTTCTGTAGTTCACATTTCCAATTTCATATTTCTTGGGATTCTATTCTGTTTCCTAAACGATTGTCAAATTTGATTAATCTGTAAGCATGGAGTCTGCAGGTGGCTGCAAGTTCTGCGGGTCAGAGAGGCTCTGATTTTATTATTAGTCTTAGCAACAGGAAAGTCGATAATATCGGAAATATTCGGCTTGAAAATTGATTTCTACAGCCACCAGTCCAATTATGAACAGAAGTCCTTGAAGGCTTCAGCAACCGAACCGTGTGAATAAGTGTCTATAGATAAAAAATCTAGATAAAAATACTGTTATTTTTTCTTAAATATTTTTGGAATTCCCCCCCTCCTACGTATACGCTGAAAAGTTTCTCACGCTCTCTGCAAGTATAGAAATTAGACCAGATTTCATCAAAACTGATGCCTGCCGCCCAAAAGATACGTTCGAAATTTGGCTCGATTAAAAATGAAACACAAAGCAACCACAATTTTGACAGTATAAAATATAACAATAAATAGTCTCTGACAATGATATTATAGACACTTGCGTGTTATGCCATAACACTTCAGAGAGGCTGGATTGATGCGGATTTTTTTATATTTGATTTTTGTCTGCGTGTTTGCAAACCGATGGATAGTGATAGTCTCTCTTATAAGCTGGTAATTTTGTTTTTTAAGTCCTGCGTCAGTGCAGATCTGCTGAGCCTATATTCCACTGATTAGTCCAGGGTTAGTGAAATCTGTACTGATAAATGGGTTCATGAGGAGAGAGTTTAGGTAGAGAAGGAGAGAGTTTGAGGTAGATGAGAGTTTGAGGTTGAGAAGGAGAGAGTTTGAGGTAGAGGAGAGTTTGAGGTTGAGAAGGAGAGAGTTTGAGGTAGAGGAGAGAGTTTGAGGTAGAGAAGGAGAGAGTTTGAGGTAGAGGAGAGAGTTTGAGGTAGAGAAGGAGAGAGTTTGAGGTAGAGAAGGAGAGAGTTTGAGGTAGAGAAGGAGAGAGTTTGAGGTAGAGAAGGAGAGAGTTTGAGGTTGAGAAGGAGAGAGTTTGAAGTAGAGAAGGAGAGTCTGAGGTAGAGAAGGAGAGAGTTTGAGGTAGAGAAGGAGAGAGTTTGAGGTAGAGAAGGAGAGAGTTTGAGGTAGAGAAGGAGAGAGTTTGAGGTAGAGAAGGAGAGAGTTTGAGGTAGAGAAGGAGAGAGTTTGAGGTAGAGAAGGAGAGAGTTTGAGGTAGAGAAGGAGAGAGTTTGAGGTAGAGAAGGAGAGAGTTTGAGGTAGAGAAGGAGAGAGTTTGAGGTAGAGAAGGAGAGAGTTTAGGGTAGAGAAGGAGAGAGTTTGAGGTAGAGAAGGAGATAGTTTGAGGTAGAGAAGGAGAGAGTTTGAGGTAAAGAAGGAGAGAGTTTAGGGTAGAGAAGGAGAGAGTTTGAGGTAGAGAAGGAGAGAGTTTGAGGTAGAGAAGGAGTTTGAGGTAGAGAAGGAGAGAGTTTGAGGTAGAGAAGGAGAGAGTTTGAGGTAGAGAAGGAGAGAGTTTAGGGTAGAGAAGGAGAGTGTTGAAGTAGAGGAGAGAGTTTGAGGTAGAGAAGGAAAGAGTGCAATCTACCTACACTATGGCAGAAGCCACTAACATTAACTGATAAGTGACAATGGAATTCCTATACTTACTGGTTGGTTGGTGCTCACCAATACCTTTATATTCCTTGTTTCTTTGCTAAGCTGAGCAAACTTATAGGGCCTGCACAGGTGATAGAGGCAGAGAGGCAGACAACTAGAAGACCTGAGCTGGCCATGTGCAACAAGTGGTGCTACAACTTGTAAAAGCGAGCCCAGCGGGTGTTAGGGTAAATCAAGTTAGCCAGTCAGTCATTGAAAGAGCTTTCTGCGTGTACCATCTAGTGCGCCAATTGGCGTTGGTAAACATTGTGAGCTTCTGGTCTGATAGAAGCAGAGCATTTTTCTTCTCTCAAAAGTTGAATTGAGTGAAAGACAAAGAGTGAGTGAGAGAGGTGAGTTTAGGGAAATTCAACTCTAAAAATTGTACGCTACACAAATTTGCGCGCCGCACAGGCATTAAAAATGTGCCTTGTATGCGTAGCTTTCTATAGGTACTCAACAGAACCAACAAGTAGCTATGTTGTGCTGATTGTCTCAGCTGTGCTATTCTCAACAGTTAAAATCATTTGATTGGCTCAGCTTTCTATCTGCTGCTTTGATTGAAACTATAGCACTAACCAAAAAGTTAGAATGGCAGGTGCTAAGTTCTAAAGGGGGGGGCATCATAAACCCGAAAAATCATAACTCCGAAAGCACTTCCCATCACAAACCCGAAGTATCACAAACCCGAAATATCACAAACCCGAAATATCACAAACCCGAAATATCATAAACCCGAAATATCACAAACCCGAAATATCATAAACCCGAAATATCATAAACCCGAAATATCATAAACCCGAAATATCACAAACCTGAAATATCATAAACACGAAATATCATAAACCCGAAATATCATAAACCCGAAATATCATAAACCCGAAATATCATAAACCCGAAATATCACAAACCTGAAATATCATAAACACGAAATATCATAAACCCGAAATATCATAAACCCGAAATATCACAAACCTGAAATATCATAAACACGAAATATCATAAACCCGAAATATCATAAACACGAAATATCATAAACCCGAAATATCATAAACCCGAAATATCATAAACCCGAAATATCACAAACCTGAAATATCATAAACACGAAATATCATAAACCCGAAATATCATAAACCCGAAATATCATAAACCCGAAATATCACAAACCCGAAATATCATAACTCCGAAAGTTCTAGCAATGTCCAACACTAGTTTGGTTTTCGGAGTTGTGATTTTTCGGGTTTATGATGTGTGTTGCTATTAATTTCGCAGTTTATGATATTTCGGGTTTATGATGGGCGTTGCTATTTTGTTTTTCGGAGTTATGATATTTCGTGTTTGTGATATTTCGGCTTTGTGATTTTTCGGGTTTATGATGGCGACCCTTCTGAAGTCTATAGATATTTCATAATAAGCTTTGCAAAGATCAGAAGCTTTGCAAGCTTAGAAATATCGATTTCTACACAGTGGTCACCTGTTTGTGAATAGCCAGACTCAGCTTCCATAGAAGTTGAGATCGGGTCGGGTGTTTTGCAATTGGGAAGTCAAACTTCTCAATCAGATCGGAAATCCCCTCTTCAGCTGGTCGCGGCTAGCATAATGGATACTGCTTTGAAAAGGAAAACTGAAAGAAAAAGTTAGTTGGCCAATTTCAAACCCAAGCCACTTTTATAATATAGAGCTGAAGTGACTTTATGAAGTGGCGGCAGTTGGAGAGATTTGCCTCCCAGGAAAATTCTTTCATACCAGCCTCTCGTCATTGGTAACTGTTGTTGACCTGAAGTGAGTCGAGTTCTCAGGGTGGACAGCTTTCTTATAGGGGTGAGACCTGACTGAAGAGAGCCGTGCTGGTCTCAGAGGCAACAGGCCTTTCAGAAGTGGTCAGGGATCGGCTCACGCTAAGGACCTCTGCATCATTTGGACAACCTGGATTGGAACTGTGGACCGCGCCAAAACACACACACGCGACTAACTAAATAAAGTTAGAGAATTTTTAACATTTCAACAAATCTTGAGGTCCTTGGCTTGGAGGCGTTTTATGAGTTGAGAAGGCAGGCGCAAAACTGAAACTGACGCAAAACTCTAAGTGTGTTCAATCACTCTCAGGTGCTGTATTAGTAATATATTTACTAGTTTGTGTAACAGTATTCAGTTAGTATTGGTCTTTTGCCTTGAGCAGCCTGTTGCTCCACTCTTGCCCTGTCGCGTGGTCAGGCAAACTGAAGTTGGCCTCCTTGAAGATTGAATTGTGCCTGCGGATATTCAGGCAGCAGCTATGCTAGCTTTGGAGAGCGAGTGGCTGAGTGGCTTTGCGGAGGAGAGAGTGAAGTTGGGAAGGGTTTACGGTGTGAGGCAGGGGCACACACACCACACACACACACCTTTGAAGTGTCCTGTGTGTATGGGGGGGCGTTAATTCAGGGATCTCTAAACTGAACCGTTTTTTAATTAACCCCCGTCTCGCCTCGACTGCCCCCCCCCCCAATATCCCATTCTTAACCGTTCATTCCTAAGCATTGAATAGCAAGCGCTCAAGTCGAGACCGGCAAGGATCAAGTCAGGAAGTTCGCCCCCCCCCCCCCCACCGAACCAGCCCTCCGCCTCAGCGACTGAGCTGGGGGGAAGAGGCCAGAATGGACAATCTAATATAGTTGGTAAAAAGAGTGATTTCCAAAACCCTTTACTAAAAGACTATAATTTCCTAACTTCCTACGGTGAGAAGGGCGTTGAAGTGCTGCTCTGTAGCTCACTGCAACACCGATTCAGTAGAAGTAAACAAGTTTGAAAATTGTGGTTTCATCATAATCACATTTCTTGATAATCACAATTCTTGAGAATCACATTTCTTGATAATCACATTTCTTGAGAATCACATTTCTTGATAAACACATTTCTTGAGAATCACAATTCTTGATAGTCACATTTCTTGATAATCACATTTCTCGAGAATCACATTTCTTGATAAACACATTTCTTGAGAATCACATTTCTTGAGAATCACATGTCTTGATAAACACATTTCTCGAGAATCACATTTCTTGAGAATCACATTTCTTGATAAACACATTTCTCGAGAATCACATTTCTTGATAATCACATTTCTTGATAAACACATTTCTCGAGAATCACATTTCTTGATAATCACATTTCTTGAGAATCACAATTCTTGAGAATCACATTTCTTGATAATCACATTTCTCGAGAATCACATTTCTTGATAAACACATTTCTTGAGAATCACATTTCTTGAGAATCACAATTCTTGATAGTCACATTTCTTGATAATTGCATTTCTTGAGAATCACATTTCTTGAGAATCACAATTCCTGATAATCACATTTCTTGATAATTGCATTTCTTGAGAATCACATTTCTTGATAATCACATTTCTTGAGAATCACAATTCTTGATAGTCACATTTCTTGATAATTGCATTTCTTGAGAATCACATTTCTTGATAGTCACAATTCTTGAGAATCACATTTCTTGATAAACACATTTCTTGATAATCACATTTCTTGAGAATAACATTTCTTGATAAACACATTTCTCGAGAATCACATTTCTTGATAATCACATTTCTTGATAATCGCATTTCTTGAGAATCACATTTCTTGAGAATCACATTTCTTGAGAATCACATTTCTTGAGAGTCACATTTCTTGAGAATCACATTTCTTGAGAATCACAATTCTTGAGAATCACAATCCTTGATAGTCACATTTCTTGAGAATCACATTTCTCGAGAATTACATTTCTTGAGAATCACAATTCTTGAGAATCACATTTCTTGATAAACACATTTCTTGAGAATCACAATTCTTGAGAATCACATTTCTTGATAAACACATTTCTTGAGAATCACATTTCTTGAGAATCAAATTTCTTGAGAATCACAATTCTTGAGAATCACATTTCTTGAGAATCACATTTCTTAATAATCACATTTCTCGAGAATCACATTTCTTGAGAATCACATTTCTTGAGAATCACATTTCTTGAGAATCACAATTCTTGATAGTCATATTTCTTGATAATCACATTTCTTGAGAATCACAATTCTTGATAGTCACATTTCTTGATTATTGCATTTCTTGATAATCACATTTCTTGATAATCACATTTCTTGATAGTCACATTTCTTGAGAATCACATTTCTTGATAATCACATTTCTTGATAGTCACATTTCTTGATAATTACATTTCTTGATAATCACATTTCTTGATAGTCACATTTCTTGAGAATCACATTTCTTGATAATCACATTTCTTGATAATCACATTTCTTGATAGTCACATTTCTTGATAATCACATTTCTTGAGAATCACAATTCTTGATAGTCACATTTCTTGATAATCACATTTCTTGATAATCACATTTCTTGATAGTCACATTTCTTGAGAATCACATTTCTTGATAATCACATTTCTTGATAGTCACATTTCTTGATAATTGCATTTCTTGAGAATCACATTTCTTGAGAATCACATTTCTTGAGAATCACATTTCTTGATAATCACATTTCTTGATAATCACATTTCTTGATAGTCACATTTCTTGAGAATCACATTTCTTGAGAATCACATTTCTTGATAGTCACATTTCTTGATAATCACATTTCTTGATAGTCACATTTCTTGAGAATCACATTTCTTGAGAATCACATTTCTTGATAATCACATTTCTTGATAGTCACATTTCTTGAGAATCACATTTCTTGAGAATCACATTTCTTGATAATCACATTTCTTGATAGTCACATTTCTTGAGAATCACATTTCTTGATAATCACATTTCTTGATAATCACATTTAGATACCATGCTTCAGAGTCAAGTTTTCATGCTTAATTGGTCAGCAAACCTTTATTAATAAAAATGTCTTGGCGCCACTACAGCCCAGACTCCCGCCGACATCATCAGCATCAGCTGCTTGATTGACGCTTAACAGTTGCTGATGTAGAAGTTTTTCTCCTTGAAGTTTTTTTTGATTGTTATTGTTGGCATCGGGGCCTTCACTCATCTCTCTCTTCTCTCCCTCTGTGTCTCGGTCTTTAGTTAACATAACGGCAGATATTCAGCCCCAGTTTTCATTCAATCAGTGTTGTTGGGACACAGCTGAGAGTTAAGGTAAATTATTATGATTTCAGCATCTACCTAAGCAAGCAGAACTTATGGCTGTATAAGTCTGAAAACAAACAGAAAGACGCAAAGAGAGGACACGGGCATCGGGTGACAGACAAGTTGTGTGGGAACTCTCTCTGTGTGTGTCTAATCTCTGTGATGGACAGAAGGCAGCAGACACAGGCCCTATTTGATCTGATGATCTCGTTTCGGGTTAATCCCCCCCGAGTTCGGGAATTGGAATGGCAAATTAAATCGCAAAGCTC
>NIVC01001380.1:177500-297500 GCA_002269645.1 Macrostomum lignano
TAGCTCGGCCAAGAAAATTGGTCCCATCCAGCCGCTTGTGCGCCTCTTTAGCGTCGCTCGAATGATTGTAAGTGAAATTTTTGTCCGGATTGGCAATCGATGGGGATTGCCTTTGTCGGTGAGTTAAAGACTCATTAATTGATGTTATTTGAGTGATAGAATTTACACATTATTACACAACTACCTACTACAAGCCTTACTATACAATTACTTAGCTATGACAGCTCCTTAGTTACTCCTTCCTACAGAAGGAGTAATTCTAAAACTGAATAGGGTTTCAGAACCCTTACCGTACAGATCGGCTCATTTTTTAACTACAAGTCGAGATAGAGAATCTAGCGTCTGATTGTGGGCCAGAGAGGGGAGAGGAGAAAGGAGAGAAGGCAGGGGAGGGGAGAGAAGATAGGGGAGGGGAGAGAAGATAGGGGAGGGGAGAGAAGATAGGGGGTAGGGGAGAGAAGATAGGGTAGGGAAGGGGAGAGAAGATAGGGGGGAAGGGGAGAGAAGATAGGGGAGGGAAGGGGAGAGAAGATAGGGGAGGGGAGAGAAGATAGGGGGTAGGGGAGAGAAGATAGGGTAGGGGAGAGAAGATAGGGGGTAGGGGAGAGAAGATAGGGGGTAGGGGAGAGAAGATAGGGGAGGGGAGAGAAGATAGGGGGTAGGGGAGAGAAGATAGGGGGTAGGGGAGAGAAGATAGGGGAGGGAGGGGAGAGAAGATAGGGGGTAGGGGAGAGAAGATAGGGGAGGGGAGAGAAGATAGGGGGTAGGGGAGAGAAGATAGGGGAGGGGAGAGAAGATAGGGGGTAGGGGAGAGAAGATAGGGGGTAGGGGAGAGAAGATAGGGGGTAGGGGAGAGAAGATAGGGGAGGGAGGGGAGAGAAGATAGGGGAGGGGAGAGAAGATAGGGGGTAGGGGAGAGAAGATAGGGGAGGGAGGGGAGAGAAGATAGGGGAGGGGAGAGAAGATAGGGGGTAGGGGAGAGAAGATAGGGTAGGGAAGGGGAGAGAAGATAGGGGAGGGGAGAGAAGATAGGGGAGGGGAGAGAAGATAGGGGGTAGGGGAGAGAAGATAGGGGAGGGAGGGGAGAGAAGATAGGGGAGGGGAGAGAAGATAGGGGGTAGGGGAGAGAAGATAGGGGGTAGGGGAGAGAAGATAGGGGAGGGAGGGGAGAGAAGATAGGGGGTAGGGGAGAGAAGATAGGGGAGGGGAGAGAAGATAGGGGGTAGGGGAGAGAAGATAGGGGAGGGGAGAGAAGATAGGGGAGGGAAGGGGAGAGAAGATAGGGGAGGGAAGGGGAGAGAAGATAGGGGGTAGGGGAGAGAAGATAGGGGAGGGGAGAGAAGATAGGGGAGGGAGGGGGAGAGAAGATAGGGGAGGGAAGGGGAGAGAAGATAGGGGAGGGAAGGGGAGAGAAGATAGGGGAGGGAGGGGAGAGAAGATAGGGGAGGGGAGAGAAGATAGGGGGTAGGGGAGAGAAGATAGGGTAGGGAAGGGGAGAGGAAACAGGAGAGAAAAGAGAAGAGAGATGAGACCAGGGAACAGAGGCGTAGTGAGGGGTGATGGGGGGAGGTGTTTCACCTCCTTCGAATAGCCAAAACGTGTTTTCAGTCTGTATTTCTCCTAGGGGCAGCCTATCCCCTAAAGAAGAAATTTCTGGCTACGCGCCTGCAAGAGAGAGATTAGTGAGAAGAGACACAAACCCTGAGCAAGCCGCAGTTTTCCAACCCCTGCTTTATCTTTAAAGTATAACAAGTAAATTCTAGCAAAGATTAGCCGAACAGTCAAAACAGTTTCAGATGAATTCATATTTCTTTAAAAGGATATTGCACAAAAGCGTAGCCCTTCATTCGACCTGAATAATAGTCCAGCGGCACAGTCAGATCATAAATCGAGCCGTATTTGGAGAATAAGTGACGAATCTCTTCGTGCCTGAAAGTTTTCAAGTTATAAGCAGGTCAGTAACTCTTAACAACTTCAATATGCAAAGAATAAGGTTTTCAAATAATTTAAGATAATTAAAATTCCTTCAAAAATCAACTTCCCAGCATAGTGATTTGAATGCAAAATTTAATATGCATGTATGCACTTTATGAAGGCAAACGTGTACTCTTTATTGTACTTACTTTATGTACTTTACGCACATGCACTTTTACATTCATTACTTTTTAATTCTACCTGCAAAATACATTGCCTGTGAAGTATCTCTGGGTGGATTCTGTACGTTTTGGATGAGTTATGTATGTTTTGGATCGATTCTGTATGGTTTTTTATGGATTCTGTATGCTTTGAATGAGTTTCTGTATGATTTTGGATGAGTTCTGTATGCTTTGGGTGAGTTCTGTATGCTTTGGATGAGTTCTGTATGCTTTGGATGAGTTCTGTATGCTTTTGATGAGTTATGTATGCTTTGGATGAGTTCTGTATGCTTTGAATGAGTTCTGTATGCTTTGGATGAGTTCTGTATGCTTTGGATGAGTTCTGTATGCTTTGGATGAGTTCTGTATGCTTTGGATGAGTTCTGTATGCTTTGGATGAGCTCTGTATGCTTTGGATGAGTTCTGTATGCTTTGGATGGATTCTGTGCGAATGGTGCGAATGCTACTTCAACTGTCACTTTATAAGTCGAGGAAGCAAGAGACAGCAAGCACAATGTCCTTGAATAAGCATGCCCTCCCGCCTGTTGAAGCAATACCTGTAATTGATTTCTCGCTAGTTTGAATTGAATTGCAACAGGAAGGAACCCACATTAACTTCTTTCAATCTTCATAATCGATGCTTTGCAATTGAAAATTCAAACCGGAAAAATTTGAATTGAAAACAATTTGAATAAAATGTTTCACTGAATCAAAACGCTTTTATTTGCGACAGACAATAGGGGGTGGCGACAGACAATAGGCTATTATAGGAGCGACTAGTCCAACACAAAATCATTCAAAACACAATAAGATTCAACCGTTAACTGTGACAAATTTCACTATAATGAGAGTCCATTCCAACTGACTTTCTCAACACGTCCCATTTCCTCAGTTTTCGTTTATTAACATTAAACGCTTGAAGCATTGCCGGAATTGCGGACTACGACGCAGCAGCACAAAGAAACTCGCGCACTGATTAACGAGAGCCAGAGTGAGGCTGCAATAAGCAAAGTTAGTTATCATGCTTAAATAGTCAATATAGTCGCCCATGTCTAGCAGATTAACGGAGATTTCGCCAGCAAGCCTCAGAGTCATAGCTGGCAAGTTTAGTGCCAAGTAAACAATCGATAGAATAAAAACAATTATTGTTCCATTAATTTCGGCAATCGAGTAGCGCATAGCAACGCTTTGAGGCGACAGAATTCGACGCCTATTGTTGGCAGCCAGTCGAACCCGACTCAACAGAAATCCATTCAGGCCCAACATCAGTAGCATGAAAACCAGTGGAGGATTTGACAGCAACGAAGTGTAAGCCAGCATGGCTAATCTAACCTCGTGGCCGCGATAGCAATACTTCAGCACTGTTCCGTCTGGCATGGTGGCAGTCACGTGACCAACTAGAATCCCATTCGGCAGGGCAATTAAAACCGACAGCAAGAATGAAGCAACCAAAGCTTTAATGGCCCATCGTATGCCTACTTTTTGCATGACGAGCGGTCGGTGAACAACCAAAACCCGGTCGATCACCAGGACTAACATCCATAAACACGAGAGCGTGTGACAGAAATTCAGAGCATAGCGAGACACTTTGCACATGTTATCGCTCAGATTGTAGCTGATAAAAGCCAGTCGACCTCTAGTGATCCACGGCAGGCCTTTGGTGAGGAACACGTTAAACACTCCAATAACTACGAGGCTCAATATGTCGACAATGGCATTGCAGCCAAGGAAAAGATTCTGCCGAGTTAGCGGTCGAATCCGGTTCAGCATGATATGAGCAACAATGATGTTTCCAATTGCTCCAACAATTATTATAATTGGTAGCACGATGCCCGATATTGAGCCAACCACGTGAGACATGATGCAGAATAAGCGCCTGGATGGATCTCCACTCAGGCAGTCTCTCACCATTTGCATTGCATTCTCAGTGTATCCGGTTTTTACTACCACAGTTTCAGAGTTGTTTTGAGCACCTTGCAGCATTTCACTGTACTTGTCAGTGTCTAACAAATTCCAAAGACGATTTTTGCTTTGCGCAAAGGTTTTGAATGCAAGCTATTATTAATGAAAATTTCTTCGATTCATCATCCAATAAGAATGATGATGGCAGCACAAGCACAGCTGTTCAATCTTTCCTGGTTGATGATTTGCTGACAAAAAAAGAATGTATCGCTGGTATGCTGGTTGCCCCCAGGAACCCGGGTCCTGCACATAATAGTGTGATGAACTACAGATATCTGTGCAGTATGAGTCTGGTATGGTCTCTTTCCCAGCCAGCGATGCTCACACCTGTCTCATCAGACGGGTTGATAGTTCAAGAGACTCCGCGGCCATACCATCTGCCACCATCGGGGCGCCCCAGCGAGACCAAGCAGCTGAGTACCATTGCCCACGACAGCGGAAGCTTCCCAATCTGGGGCCCTGAGCCCACTGAAGTCCCTGCCCAGGATAGGGAGGCTGATGCAGCCGGAAGGGTGGACAGTTCACCTGATGAAGGCTCCACCGAACCCCGGGCCCCCTACGCTGAGGCGGCAAAGAGGCAACCGGCGGTTGTCATCCTGGGAAGGACGTGCGCCTGTTCCCCGACCAGTTGAAGCAGAAGAGCTGCACTGTTGATGGCCTACTGTGGAAGCTCACTCTGAAAGGCACACCTCTGAACATTCACTAGAATGCGACGAGGGACTCGTGCCTTCTTATTTGGCCCGTGATGCTGACCCGGGATGGCGGCTCCTTTGAGCTGCTGCCCTAGCAGAGCTGGGACCTCAAATTAGCCTTCTGTGCAGAGGACGAGCGCCTCCGGACCAAGAGGCATAGAATCTGGGTTCTGGCCAGGAGCGTCGTTACCTCTGCTGACGAGCTCCGGAAGAGACTGCTTTCAGTCAACCGAGAGCTTCCCGCTAGTGGTGCATGACACCCTAAAGCGCACCGACGGAACCGGGAATTTACTTTTTTTTCACTCCGACAGCCAAGCAGCCCTTCGGGCCCTCTGCCGCAGCACCACCAGCTTCAGATCTGTCCCGGACTGCAACGCTCAGTTCAATGGACTCGCTCAGGGCAACCAGGTGGGGCTCAGATGGATCCCGAGCCACGCTGGTTTCCTCGGCAACGAGCGCGCTGACCTGCTGGCCAAGGCTGGCTCCGCCGGCGCGCTGCTGGGGCCGGGCCCAGGGATCCCCATCCCCGCCTCGGTGATCAAATCCCGCATCAAGCGCTGGACTGACTCCAAGCATCTCCAGAGGTGGCGCGACACTTGGAACGGCAGGCAATCCCGTGCTGCCGTCCCCTGTCTCTCTCCCCTCCTGCGTAGAGCCCTCCTCAGGCTCAACCGCAGAGACTTCAGAGCAGTCAGCATGGCCCTCTTCGGGCATGGCTGCTTCTCTCGCCACCGTTTCCTTCAGGGCCAGGTACCTGAGGAGCGGTGCCCCTTCTGCCGCTCAGGCAGTGAAAACGCTGAGCACTCATCAGGGCCAAGCTACCTCGGGCCAAACCCGGTTCTCTCAGACGTTTTCAGACCCGAGAGCATCCCGCTGCTCCCCCGGTACCTCAAGGACACGGGACGAGCTGAGTTCTTTCCCAACGCCGGTAAGGAGGACCGCGCTGCAGGCGAGACCGACGGGTCCCCCTGAGCGACAACGCTTCGACGGAAGTCATTGGTCGCCAGAAGCCAGCGAAATGGGCGGTCTCCTCCACCTCCTCGCTGCATCCGCCGGCCGATGCCCCCTGCAGCTGAGTCAAGGTATGCTGGTTGATGATTTGCTCACAAGAAGAGAGAAGGCGTCATTGGTATGCTGGTTGGTGATTTGCTCACAAGAAGAGAGAAGGCGTCATTGGTATGCTGGTTGGTGATTTGCTCACAAGAAGAGAGAAGGCGTCATTGGTATGCTGGTTGGTGATTTGCTCACAAGAAGAGAGAAGGCGTCATTGGTATGCTGGTTGGTGATTTGCTCACAAGAAGAGAACGTATCGCTCAGTGGCGTAAACAGAAATTTGTTGAAGGGGGTGGATTCTAGAGGGTAAAACCCAAAGGGGGCGGAGTGAGTGGCTCTGTATTTTGGCGAAAATGGGCTTGGAAAATGCACAGAACAGAACACCCCCTCCCAGTTACGCTAAAGGTATCGCTGATATGCTGGTAGGTGATTTTCTTACAAAGAAGAGAAGGCATCGACACTCAAGGAGGCAATCTATTTTGCTGAAATCTTTTGATTCAAAAGGAACCTGTCAGTAATTATGTAAGTGTGAGAAAAACAAGCACAGGTATCTATTAGTACTAGCTTCAGGCGTGCTCTTGCAGTGCCCTTTTTTTCTTGCAAGTCTCATGCAAGTTTTAATCCAACTCTATAGTTGTGCAATGTGATTTACTGCTTGTTCTGTCTTAATTGTCTCTAAATTCTATAAGTCCTAGAGAATTTCTATTTGATTACTCCGGTTCAATACTTGAGTTTGCTTTTCTTTTACCATCTTAGGTTACTTCATGATTCAGTTTTCAAACAGTTTTCAATTCTGACTTCTTATCAAAGGCTAACAGAAATTTTCTACTGGCACTCATAGTACTCAGTCAGTTTGCTTGTTGCATAGCATAAGGTATGTAGCTTGGTGCTGCTAAAATAAAAAAGTTGACCCACAAACATTGAGGGGACAAGCAGTTCTGCTTATTCTGCAAACCAATGACAACATACATGAAATATGATAATTCAGATGACCAAAAATTAAGTTTTTATAATTTTTCAAGGACAACTTAAGTAGAATAGAAAACCTTGTTTCTTGGAAATTTTTTTGAAGGCAATACATTACAGAGATAAGAAATTTTCATCTTTATAGCACAAAAATTGTTATTGCTTTTGATAGGAGGCAGATCCAGCATTCACCTTTTGATATGTTGTGCCTTTCTTATTGCTCTATTGATATTCATAAAGCTTTTTGTTCAGAAAATTAGGATTCTATGTTAATTTTTATTCTATATACATTTGCACATATCTTGTGCCGAGAAACCCTTATAATGGCATAGCTAGGCTCTTTGGTTTTGAGTCTATTTTATCATTATTAGCTGACTGTGTAACATGGGTAGCAGAGATGATACAATAGATTAAAAATATTAGAACTATGCATGATTAAAAAATTAACATGGAATCCTAATTTTCTAAACAAAAAGCTTTATATCAATAGAGCAATAGAAGGGCACAACATATTAAAAGATGAACATTGGATCTGCCTCCTATCAAAAGCAATAACAATTTTTGCATTGAAAAATGAAAACTTCCTATCTCTGTAGTCTCTTTAAAAACTGCCTTCAAAAATTTTCTAAGAATTGAGGTTTCCCATCCTTCTACCTAAGTCATCTTAGAATTTTTTTATTTTTATGAGCAACATAAATAATTATTCAAAATAAGATTTTAGCTACAAAAAACTTGCATAATTTCATTTTAAAATTTTGTATATTTCACTTTTTACATGTAAAGCAGATTTATTGCATTTAGAAGCAAAGCCACTAAGCACAATATTAACATTTAGGAAAGAAAAGAAAAGAAAGAAAAGAAAGAAAAGAAAGAAAGAGTCTTATAAAATTGTTCCTTACATTATGCAATGTGAACAAAAAGGCAGACATCAAAAAGTGCTCATTTTAACCATATAGAAAGTTAAATTCAAAGGCAGAATATGTCTATATAAAATGATATAATAAATTTCCTGTTGTTTTTTAAATGTCTTATGCTCATATTTTTTATATCATTGCAATGGCCTCCAGGCTATTGTCAGGAAGGTGCACTTTTTGCACTAGATTAAATTTATCCCATTGTGCCATGCACTAAAGAATTTTTTCTTTGCACCAATATGGGCACTTTGGGTTGCCATACCCCAAAATTAAAAAAGTAAAAAAGCTATTTTAACTTTTAGTAGTTTTACTATTTTATTATTTTTTTAGATTCCAATTTTTGTCTAAGCCAAAAATAGTAAATAGCAATATTGAATAGCAAATTAGTGGCAAAATGAATTTGAACTTCAAGGAGTCTTTTATGTTTGTAATAAAATTAAAGTTATAACTATAACAAACAAACTTCCAAAAATAAAAAATATATATAGCATGGGCCTATCACAAAATCTGCTTAATTCTTATATTATTTATAATCAAAGAAATCTATACCATATGCCTATAATGCCAAGTTGCAGGCTCTCATTATTCCTTTTATACTAAATGCACTGAGTATACCAGAGAAATAGCCTATTTGTAGCAAAAAATTGGTGAAATCTATTGCCTCTTTGACCATGGCCTTGCTTGAGGTTATCATTATATTCTTAAAGTTTTGTTTGAATTACTCTCAAACATTTTTTTTAATAATTGCTTCAGTGCAACTTAATAATCAGGGGCTTAGAATTTTTAGGCATTCTTAGTATACACCTAAACTTTAGTCTAAAAAACCTCTTTGTATACAATACACTAGATACCTTTTTGATGATGGAGTAGTAGGCTAGTAGCTCTAAATATTTAGTCAAAATTATTTGATTTCATAAAATTTCAGAATGACCCTTATCATAATTTTGAATCTCTAGGAAATTTTGGTATCCAATGGAATTTACTTTAATCAATAATCAAAGTACTAAATTTAAGTTAAACATTAAAACAATAAAAGAGGAACCTAAACTAAACCTAGCTTAATAATTATTAGGGCAAAGATAAAATTTGACAGCAGCAATAAATTTATACTTACTTAGCCTGATTAGAAATATTGCGAACATACAAAACACGATAATTTGTTTTCGACATGTCTTTTATTTTTGTTTGTAAAAGACTAAAAGCAAATTCAGATTGGATATAGGGATATTATGTAAGACACAGGCTTTGGTTGGGCGATTTAATTGTCAGCTGTATTTGATATTTTTATTGAATTAATTATTATTATTTAGAATAGTATAGTCTCAAGGAAGTCGCTAAGCCTACACTTTACACCGAGGCTTAAGTGCAGCGTACAGTCGTACAGATTGGCTTGCTGCTACAAAAAATAAAAAGGTTATTAGGTAAAAGTGTAGACCTATCTTAAAATAGCAGATTGGATGAATAGCAATTTTTATAATAGCCTTAGGAAAGAAAATCACATTAGTGGTTAAATTTGGGTAAATTTTTATCAATTCGGTCAACTAAGGCTGAAGTCCAAGACGACCTAAATATCATTTCATTGTAAATAGAGTGTTCTCAATAAGCATATGTTTCTCTGAAAGCACGAAAGTCGAAACTAGACAATTTTAAAATATGTTAACAAAGTTTAAAAGTTACTTTTTAAATAATCTAAAAAAAGTTAGTAAATTGTCGCTTTTAAACCAAAAATGTTTCAACAATGTAAAAAATAAATAATGCTGATTTTGTGCAAACCAAATTTTTAATATTTTTTTTCCAAGACATTACACGCAAAGAGCACTATCACTTATTAACCTCCTTGACTAATTTATTGGCATCTTGAATAATGAATGAGTGAAGTGAATCCTATTTAATTAGCGATTTATTCTGAGATAAGCCTAGATGTCATTACAGTACTTTTATACAATTCATACAAGTACTTCCATTCCATGAATATAACGATTTCCATTGTAATTTTGAGTGGTAAATCTAAAACTAAAAGCTATGCTAAAATTAAACATGATAAATGAATAAATCGTATTACTCAAATCATTGAGTGTGCTGTGTGCTATGTGCTAAAGATTGATAAATAAGTAAATGCATTAATATAGAAAGGTCCTCACATGTATTAGGCTTTAATCAAAGTAAACACTTATCTGTTTTCATTAAAGCAAACTTACATTTTATTGTATACTGTAGTATTCAATTTCCAAGTACAAAAATAACAATTGCAGTCAAATTCTAAAAATGCTATTAACATTTCTATTTAGCAATTTTCATTATTAAGAAAAGACTAATTTTTCTTAATAACACATGTTATAATATGTGGAAGTGCTATTTCAATTGATATAAATTAATAGCATATTTATTTCTTTTTAAAAAATCTGTTGTGCTTTCTATTATTTGAAAAGGTTTCTGTTAGTTTTTAAATATTTTTTGCCTATTTTATTAAGTTGTATCAAGTAAATAGTTTTTTTCTTTTATTTTTAGCAATAGCATGTTTCTAATATATTGTCATGGATCCAATTATCAAAATGTTCAGTTAGTAGCCACTTAAAATCAATTTTTAAATAATGAAATTTAATGTTTTAGCTTTACTTTAAAAAACAAATAAAGTATTTAATTTCTAGATTATTTTATAATATATTATTATACTTTGGGTGTGTCATAAGTAATGTCACTGATGTGAAAACAGACAAACTTGCAATCGCAGATGAACAAAACCCCTATTGGAATAAGTTTCAAAAACCCACGGACGTGCAACATGGGTGCCAAAATTGTGCCCTCAAAAGTGCGACACAACACTAAATTTTGTTGACTGGGGGGCGGTGACGCGCGATGCAACACCGATATCTGTTGACCGAATGACCAGGGGGGGGAGGACGCCACAGCAGCCACGTTGCAATTGACAATTCCCATTCTGCCATTCACTCCCAACACCGAGACCATGGGGTGAGGGACAAGAGTATTCCTTTCAATTTCGCGGAAAAATAAAAGAAATTTAAAAACAATAAACAGTAAAACAACAAAGGTACAACACTTAGAAAAATAGCGCACACATTGTAACTAACAAGTAACATTTCTAAAAATTATATTTGAAGTATTAGTTACTTTACCTTCAAAATAATAAAGAACAATTCAAGAACTAGTTATTATCAAACATGTTTGAAACATTTAAATACCAAGAAACAACAGTGAACATATTACAATGAAACACAGTTTGCAAGGTTTTGGCTACAGGTCTAGGCCGCGATGCGACGCAACATACCACTTGACACCACTGTCGCGTGACGCGACACCAGGAGAATCCAAAAATGCGACGGACAGTCGTCCGCATTTTGTCAACTTATTCCAATAGGGAACAAAACTGTACAAATCAGCAACATAGAGTCCCCCAACATCAATCACCCTCTGGAAATGCTCATACAGCTTGTCCACCTCAGCCTGCAGGTGTTTTTCCTCCAACTGCCATAACCAGTGCAACGCAGCCTGTTTGACCCCTTCATAGTTTGCAAAACTCTTCTTGGAAAAGTCAGCCTTCAGCCATTTGAACAGGAATCTCTTGCAAAAGTTGAAGTCCGGGCTGTAGGGACTGTCAGAGCAGATTCACTCGCCATGCAGGCAGAAAATTCGCAACAGCCTTTAGGTGTGCAGCCGTGCGGTGTCCATCTGCCACAGAACCTTGCCCAGGTGACATAGATTTGACCAGAGAGTGCGCCAGAGGTCCCCAGTGTGCCAGACAAAGTCTATAAAATACTGGCCATCAACCTTGGTGTTCGGTGGAGTTGTGCAGATAGAGACTCGTTTGTTTGGCATGAAGGCTACCAGCAGCATGGTCTTCTTGTCCGAGATGGACTTCCTAGTCACCATTGGCCTGAAGTCCCCAGCTCCCAACCAGCAGCAATTATCTGCCTTGCTGCCCTTGCCATCCAGGTGGAGCCAGCTTTCATCCTCAGCAACCAGGCAGTTTAGGATGTCATTCAAGCCCAGGCTGCTAAACACCTTGCAGATCTGCTTGGTGCAGGCGTCATGTCGAGATTCATGGTGATTTTTGTTCGCTGCATAGACAATTTTTCATCGCGTTGCACTTGCTTAATCTGCTTGGCATATTCTTGCGACAGCTTGGGCCATAAACAACCTATGCACTGGTATTGCTTCACTAAGTATCTCCTTTGCAGCTACACTACCCACAAGTCCATGTGCCTACATATTTTAGACAGAGGCCTGCAGTGACATTACTTATGACATACCCGAAGTATTATAGCTGCTTGGTCTCACTGGGGCGTCCCTAATGGTGGCAAATATTATATTATTAAAAAATATTATTACCAAAGCTAACTAGTACTAATACTAGTAGTAGTTACTAGTGGTACAACTAAAACTTTGTTGAGGGGGGCTAATTCTAGAAGGTAAAAATTCAAAGTAGAATTGAAGGGGTGGCTTTGTATTTTAGCTAAAATATATTTGGGCCTCCCCCTTTGTTTTTTGTCTCAACCTAAGATGGAGGGGGCAACTGCTCTTTCTGCCCTTACCCCCATTGTCCCATTAGTAGTTATTTGATCTGTAAAAGCTTTTTTTGCTAAAAATTTAAATATAATTTGATAAATTAAATTCTTTTTCTAATTTTTTTCATTGAGTTATCTCTAATCAGTTTTAATGCTATGACTTTTTCAGTTGTATTTATTTTATTTTCAACTGTTGAACATGTCCTATCCTAGTTTATAACTATTATATAATTTTTTATCAAATTTGAGGTAAAAAATACTTAGACTACTACTAAAATAAGTAGTGTGTTTGTTTCCAAACGCAATCTTTTAAGCTTTGTAGAAAATCAACTTAATTAGATTTTATAAATACATCTATCATATTAATGATACCTAAGTTAAATTGAAGTTTAAGCTTATTGATAAAAATTGAGACTTTTAATTGCAAGATGTTGATAAACTGAAATCAAGTTGTAATTGTTAGGCAATCAACTAGCACATGCTCCTTTAGTTCAGACTTGCCAGTAGAGTGTGATGTTACATGTGTGATAGATGTGTAATATAGATATGTAATATAGATGTTACTCTTGTCCTCTCTTAACTATCCTATTGAATGTTGAAGACATTCTTCAAAAGTTCTGAGTATGACTTTTTATTGGCATCCACTCCTAGCCTCTCTACCCCAGCTCCAAATTTCAGTGCCACAGCAGAGATATAGAGGTATCCACGATTTTTTAGGAACCTCCATATCCCAGAGTGTCTGTCAAATTAAATTATAATATAGCATCTATTCATAAATGTATTGTGGATACAGGTCTAGTGCTTAGTGCAACAAACCTTTTAAATCGAGTGGCCTGATTTGATATATCTTGATATATACAGCTATAGTCAATTTTTCAGCTCCTTCCATGTTTCGCCTCGGAGAGAGCCAATGAGGGCCCTGACTGACCCAGTTTTTGATGCCAACCATGCTTATTCATGAACAGAACAGGTTACTTAACATAAGTACTTAAAGCACTTAAATCTAGTTATTAAGTCCATATGGAGCGTAGCATATTATTTGTAGTACAATTTCGCATCTTGTCCTTCGTAGGGACTTCTATTGTTACTCATGAATAATTAATTAGCTGGGATCATTTTCCGTTGCAGCCAGGCAGCAAAGAATTGGCAACCAATCGGGCTTGTGAAGGCAGCGATGATGGAGACTTTCTCGATGAAGTGCTGATGCTGGAGCAGACTCGGTACAGAGAATCGGTCCAGCTTGGCTCTCAGCATCAGCAATTTGATTCGAATAGCGAGTTGCAGTCGATTCGAGCTCGGGGTCTGGCTGAGGGCGCGAAAATTGGCTATCGCTTTGGATATTGCCGGGAAATTGCTCGGATCCTGCTGCAAGAACTGGAGCAGCAGGAACAGCAGCACCTGGAGCAGAAGCAGCAAGACCCGCAAAACCTGGAGCAGAAGCAGCAAGGTCCTGAACACCTGGAGCAGAAACAGCAAGACCCGCAACACCTGGAGCAGAAGCAGCAAGGCCCGCAACACCTGGAGCAGAAGCAGCAAGACCCGCAACACCTGGAGCAGAAGCAGCAAGACCCGCAACACCTGGAGCAGAAGCAGCAAGGTCCTGAACACCTGGAGCGAAAGCAGCAAGGTCCTGAACACCTGGAGCAGAAGCAGCAAGGTCCTGAACACCTGGAGCGAAAGCAGCAAGGTCCTGAACACCTGGAGCGAAAGCAGCAAGGTCCTGAACACCTGGAGCAGAAGCAGCAAGGTCCTGAACACCTGGAGCAGAAGCAGCAAGGTCCTGAACACCTGGAGCAGAAGCAGCAAGGTCCTGAACACCTGGAGCGAAAGCAGCAAGGTCCTGAACACCTGGAGCAGAAGCAGCAAGGTCCTGAACACCTGGAGCGAAAGCAGCAAGGTCCTGAACACCTGGAGCAGAAGCAGCAAGGTCCTGAACACCTGGAGCGAAAGCAGCAAGACCCGCAACACCTGGAGCAGAAGCAGCAACACAGAATTAAGCCAAAAGCAGGCCAACTGATCAGGGAACTGGCGCATGCCGTGGACTGCTTTGACCCGCTAGCCATAGACAGCGGCAACTATCACGATGAGTTGTCAAAAATTGATTTGCTGCTAAAGAAAGTTTGTGTCGCAGTGCCTAATGCGAGACACCTGCTGACTTCGGCACCGCAGTTCAGCTCTGCTGTCTCGATGTCGTTTTGAAGCATTCGTTCATTTGTGGTTATGTAATTTAAATCTTTTGTGTCCAATGAAATAGATATTTTTTCTATGCTTTCTCTGATCTGGTATTGCAGAATTGTTGTACAGTAAATATACTGAATTTGGAATTTCAATCAATATGTTACCATGGTTGTCAAGATGTTAAACAGATGAATATATACTTTAGCTAAACTTTTTATACTTCAACTACATTTACATTTTTATTAAATAGGTTATGAAGTATGATGTGGGCAACTTGCAACTTCAGGTATTGAAAAGCTTTGAACTTGCCGCCTCAGATGTGGAGAAGTTGTAGCAAAACGGTAGCTTCAGGCGTGAGAGATTTCAGAGAAACGGTAGCTTCAGGCGTGAGAGATTTCAGAGAAACGGTAGCTACAGGCGTGAGAGATTTCAAAGAAACGGTAGCTTCAGGTGTGAGAGATTTCAGAGAAACGGTAGCTTCAGGTGTGAGAGATTTCAGAGAAACGGTAGCTTCAGGCGTGAGAGATTTCAAAGAAACGGTAGCTTCAGGTGTGAGAGATTTCAGAGAAACGGTAGCTTCGGGTGTGAGAGATTTCAGAGAAACGGTAGCTTCAGGTGTGAGAGATTTCATAGAAACGGTAGCTTCAGGTGTGAGAGATTTCATAGAAACGGTAGCTTCGGGTGTGAGAGATTTCATAGAAACGGTAGCTTCGGGTGTGAGAGATTTCATAGAAACGGTAGCTTCAGGTGTGAGAGATTTCATAGAAACGGTAGCTTCAGGTATGAGAGATTTCAGAGAAACGGTAGCTTCGGGTGTGAGAGATTTCAGAGAAACGGTAGCTTCAGGTGTGAGAGATTTCATAGAAACGGTAGCTTCAGGTGTGAGAGATTTCATAGAAACGGTAGCTTCAGGTATGAGAGATTTCAAAGAAACGGTAGCTTCAGGTGTGAGAGATTTCAGAGAAACGGTAGCTTCAGGCGTGAGAGATTTCAAAGAAACGGTAGCTTCAGGTGTGAGAGATTTCAGAGAAACGGTAGCTTCAAGTGTGAGAAATTTCAGAGAAACGGTAGCTTCAGGTGTGAGAGATTTCATAGAAACGGTAGCTTCAGGTATGAGAGATTTCAGAGAAACGGTAGCTTCAGGTGTGAGAGATTTCATAGAAACGGTAGCTTCAGGTGTGAGAGATTTCATAGAAACGGTAGCTTCAGGTGTGAGAGATTTCAGAGAAACGGTAGCTTCAGGTGTGAGAGATTTCATAGAAACGGTAGCTTCAGGCGTGAAACATTTCAGAGAAACGGTAGCTTCGGGTGTGAGAGATTTCATAGAAACGGTAGCTTCAGGTGTGAGAGATTTCATAGAAACGGTAGCTTCAGGTGTGAGAGATTTGATATAAATGGCAGCTTCAATCGTGATATTTTGTAAATCTAAGAAATTCTGATTTGGATAAAATTTTATAACATGCTCTTCTGCAGCAAATGCCATTACTAGCAAAAATTTATAATTGCATCTATTTCCGATTGAGTTCTGAAAACTATTAAAAAGGCCTCTAAAAGCACTCTAAAACGATGCCTCAGTTGTCCATGAAATTACTAGCTAACTTCACCATGCACTAAGTGCTAATGGAAAATGTCACTCGAAAACTTTTTATAGTGATGAAGTTTTAATATGCAAGTATTGTAAGTATACAATTTTATTTTATACTGGAAATTCTTCGCTGCAGTTTCTAGGGCTACAGAAATGTTTTCATATGTATAATAAATGAATTTTTTCGTCTAACATCCTACATGTACATGTACGAGTATGTGGCTTAAGACTGACCGGCATGAAATGAAAGCTCTAATTAAAGTTTCAGCACGCCTAAACACACCTATAAAGTTTTCGTAATCACCCTAAAATGTACGTAGATCGTAGAACAGAATTACGAGTGTAAAACCAAAAATTTCATTGCCATAAGCCTAAATGTACATCATGGAAGGGGGGGGGTCAGTAGCCCAGTGGTCAGTCTACATGCCTTATGATAAATCAAAGTGAGGGCTGCTGTACACTCCTGTGTGAGTGTGTGCCTTTGTGTATGACTGCGTACGTATCTTGCGCGCTTGTGTGCCTGCTCAGGAGAGTCGGCGGAATGGGCAGCAATGCCTCTCGCCTGTTGTTTGACAATGGCGCTTAAAGTGCGCCAGGGTGCACACTGCCCCCTGGTGCTGGCGCCCCTGGTGCTGGCGCCTCTGGTGCTGGCGCCTCTGGTGCTGGCGCCTCTGGTGCTGGCGCCTCGATCTGGTGCTGGCGCCTCTGGTGCTGGCGCCCCTGGTGCTGGCGCCTCTAGTGCTGGCGCCTCTGGTGCCCCTGGTGCTGGTGCCCCTGGTGCTGGCTCCCCTGGTGCTGGCTCCCCTGGTGCTGGCGCCCCTGCTTCTGGCGCCCCTGGTTCTGGCGCACACATACACGTACAATTAAAGGTGTACTGCATGTATAGCTATGAGAGTAAAAATCAGGGGATCGGGCACACATGCAGGGTCAATTCATTTTATATTGGCTGTAACAGTTACAGCCAATGCCTGCGCACCACCGCAGATGCTTTATATAGAACCGATTCAGAGGGCGCTCTTAGCAGCAACAGCTCATCGACAATTTAACAATCAGTAGGTTTGACGTAGAAAAAAATAATTAGCAACAAGACAATGAGCAAATACACTGGACTTGTCATCATCCTTCTGGCGGCCGTGCTCTGCTCGATCTGTTTGGCTGAGCCGGCCAACAAACATCATCGGCTCGACCGTCTCTATAGGCGTCTAGTCCGGAATCCCGGCGCCCAGGACTACAACAGCTTTGCCATGGATCCTTTTCTAGGCGGGGACCGGCGCTATAAAAGACGCGGAGCCGGAGCTGGAGACCAGCAGCTGAACTCGATTGAGGATCGCATATTCTATGGCCATCCGGGACGCAGGTTCAGGCGCTCCTGAACTGCTGGACTGAACATCCTGAGCCGAGTTATAACAACCGAAAAACACCCTGTTTAGGAGAAGCACTGAATACGAAACAATTCAAATAAACTAATAAATACCTTTTTGTCACATTATTGGACATTGCAACAGCAAATACGAGCAACCTGAAATTATTTTGCTAATTTTCAACTTTTTTTTATTTCCATGAAAATTCCACGCGGTGGAAACTCCATAGACGGTTCTGGTAAAAAACTACACAATAGAGTTATTGTTTAGTTCTTCAGTTGGATGAAATTAGATCTCGCGGAATCTTTGAAATATTATTGTAAAGTTACCTGCAATCAGTGCCGAAAATTAGGAAGTAGAAGTACAATTTATACAAGCAATTACTTATTGATCTTATACTGTATTTACAGCACCAGAGGCGCCAGCACCAGGGGCGCCAGCACCAGAGGCGCCAGCACCAGAGGCGCCAGCACCAGAGGCGCCAGCACCAGAGGCGCCAGCACCAGAGGCGCCAGCACCAGAGGCGCCAGCACCAGAGGCGCCAGCACCAGAGGCGCCAGCACCAGAGGCGCCAGCACCAGTGGCGCCAGCACCAGAGGCGCCAGCACCAGAGGCGCCAGCACCAGAGGCGCCAGCACCAGAGGCGCCAGCACCAGAGGCGCCAGCACCAGAGGCGCCAGCACCAGAGGCGCCAGCACCAGGGGCGCCAGCACCAGTGGCGCCAGCACCAGAGGCGCCAGCAACAGGGGCGCCAGCACCAGGGGCGCCAGCACCAGTGGCGCCAGCACCAGAGGCGCCAGCAACAGGGGCGCCAGCACCAGGGGCCCAGCACCAGGGGCGCCAGCACCAGGGGCGCAAGGACCAGGGGCGCCAGCACCAGAGGCGCCAGCACCAGAGGCGCCAGCACCAGAGGCGCCAGCACCAGAGGCGCCAGCACCAGAGGCGCCAGCACCAGAGGCGCCAGCACCAGAGGCGCCAGCACCAGAGGCGCCAGCACCAGAGGCGCCAGCACCAGAGGCGCCAGCACCAGAGGCGCCAGCACCAGAGGCGCCAGCACCAGAGGCGCCAGCACCAGGGGCGCCAGCACCAGAGGCGCCAGCACCAGAGGCGCCAGCACCAGAGGCGCCAGCACCAGAGGCGCCAGCACCAGGGGCGCCAGCACCAGGGGCACCAGCACCAGAGGCGCCAGCACCAGGGGCGCCAGCACCAGTGGCGCCAGCACCAGAGGCGCCAGCAACAGGGGCGCCAGCACCAGGGGCCCAGCACCAGGGGCGCCAGCACCAGGGGCGCAAGGACCAGGGGCGCCAGCACCAACTGCATGTTTGTCGTTTTACTTTACAGGTAAGCCAGTCGTCCTTTAAGCGGCACTGAATCGTCGAAAGCGAGAAAAAAAGAGATAAATTTTCATCACAATTTAATTCCAGGCAAGCTTCCAAATTGAAGCGCAGTTTGCCGTCTGCCGTCGTCAATAAGCAGGTGCTAAAAATAGCTGTCATCAACCGTCTGTATGCCTATCTGCCTGCTAACATTATTAATCAATTAGCACTGGAAAGCTTCCAGCTCATTCCGAGAAAGCTTTTATAGTCTCAGCCATATGGCCGGGATTAAGTCGCACAGTCAGACAGACTGGCAGGCGCAGGGGGATCAGAATGGCAGCGGGATTTTTTTATTTGAGCGGTCCGGGGCGCCAGCACCAGGGGCGCCAGCACCAGGGGCGCCAGCACCAGGGGCGCCAGCACCAGGGGCGCCAGCACCAGGGGCGCCAGCACCAGGGGCGCCAGCCCAGGGGCGCCAGCACCAGGGGCGCCAGCACCAGGGGCGCCAGCAACAGGGGCGCCAGCACCAGGGGCGCCAGCACCAGAGGCGCCAGCACTTCCCTCTTGCCCCTCAGGCCACCAGGCTGAAACATCCACAATATTTTTTTCGAAAAATAATTTGAACTGTTCAAAAAACGATTTTAGTAGTTTGTGTTTTTAATGAGCAATTTAATTGTTATAACTTTTTTCGTTAAACAATGCCGCCTGTGCATTCGACAATGGATGACAGAAATGCTTGTTTTTTAGTGAAAAAAACAGAACTCAAAATCGAGTGCAGTTCCAATTAATTAAACAAATTGATTTCTTTCAGGCGCAATTCCGCGCAAACTGATTAAAAAACAGGCCAGAAAGTCAATTTTTTACAGATACAGCTTTTTTACAGCTATTTATCAATTTCATTTAGTCTAACATTTTCGCGCAAGGTTAACCAGTAGCTGTGTACAAAAATTAGTCAGGTTAAATTAAGTTAACAAAATCTTAGAAACCAATGAGCGCAAAATGAGATCCTAGACCTGAATTGACAAAACGATGAAGCAAATCCTTAGAAATGTGGAGTAGATTATAACAAAACAAAAAAATTATCCAACAAATATTCTTGTTGCACTTCAGTTTTTAATTCGCGAGTTTATTCTTTTAGAAATTTTGTTTTAAACATGCAGTTTTACGATCTTGAACATTTTCCCTGGTAGGAAAATCCCGAATGCTTCAAGAAACTGCCAAAATCTGCTATGGAAACTGCCGAAATCTACTGTGGAAACTACCCGAATTCGATTTTAGAATTTGCCAAAATGTACTACAGAAACTGCCTAAATATACTATAGAAGCTTCCAATATCTGCTATGGAAACTGCCAAAACGTTCTATAGAAACTGCCAATATCTACTATGGAAACTGCCGGAATCTAGCATGGAAACTGCCAAACTGCCAAAATCTGCCCTAGAAACTGCCAAAATCTGCTCTATAAACTGCCAAAATCTGCTCTAGAAACTGCCAAAATCTGCCCTAGAAACTGCCAAAATCTGCTCTAGAAACTGCCAAAATCTGCTATAGAAACTGCCAAGATCTGCTCTAGAAACCGCCAAAATCTGCTATAGAAACTGCCCGAATTCGATTATAGAAACTGCCAAAATCTCTGCTATAGAAACTGCCCGAATTCGATTATAGAAACTGCCAAAATCTGCTCTAGAAACTGCCAAAATCTGCTCTAGAAACTGCCAAAATCTGCTCTAGAAATTGCCAAAATCTGCTCTAGAAACTGCCAAAATCTGCTCTAGATAATACCAAAATCTGCTCTAGAAACTGCCCGAATTCGATTATAGAAACTGCCAAAATCTACCACAGAAACTGCCAAACTAAACCTCAGTAACCGCAAAGTCTTCATCTATGGTGGCGGGCTGCAGCGGCCTTCGACGCCTCCTTCGACTGCCGGCTCGATGGCTGACAGCTCCAGCGATGGCGGGCAGGATCGCAGACTCGCTGCCAGCAACAGGCGCCAGTTGCTGCAGCCCGTGAACTGGGCAGGTTGGATCTGGAGGTGACAGACTGCTGATCCCGGCTGCCACGGGAGGCGGGGTGCCGCTGCTGGACGCGGTCGAACCCGCGGAGCCGCCAAGCGTTGGTTGCACCTGGAATCTCACCACACTGGCCGGCACTGCCGCCATCGCCGCGTAGCCGGAGTCGCAACTTTTTAAACTGCTTGAAATTAGTAAAACAAAGCAATTATGTTTTATTGATTTCTTATATTTCTTGTGAACCCAGATTTCGATTAGTAATGTTAAGTTTTTACATTTGATACTGTTAGACATGAGATTTGATCTCGATCATCAGAGAGATTTAATACCTTATCAGATGAAGTTTCAAATCTGGGTTGTGAGAGTTGACCTGCGAGGTGTGAGATTTGACCTGTGAGGTGTGAGATTTGACCTGTAAGGGGTGAAATTTGAAATGCGAGGTGTGCGATTTGACGTGCAGGTGTGAGATTTGATCTGTGAGGTGTGAGATTTGACCTTTGAGGTGTGAGATTTGAACTGTGAGGGGTGAAATTTGAATTGCGAGGTGTGAGATTTGACTTGTAGGGTTTGAGATTTGACCTGTGAGGTGTGAGATTTGACCTTTGAGGTGTGAGATTTGATCTCCGAGGTGTGAGATTTGACCTGCGAGGTGTGAGATTTGACCTGCGAGGTGTGAGATTTGATATGTGAGGTGAGATGTGAGATTTGATGTATGTGATTTGGAATTCGATCCTTAGACTTAGATTTGATTTTCAAGACACAAGCTGGAGTTTTGTATTTTTTGTATTAGTTTTTTAGTTTTTTGTATTTAGTTTTTGTATTTTTGTAGTTTTTTGGAGTCACTGGCTGCTGCTTCAGCCAGTGATGAATGGTATTCTGCTCTTTTAAAAAAATTGAGACTGCAAAATTTGCTCGTAAACCAACGTATGCTCTCGTTGGGAATTTACAGAAGTCAAATATAGCAGCTGAAGCAAAGAGCTTTTCCAGGAAATGTACGAACTCTTAATTTCCCGAATGCTCTTTTTGAATAAAAATGACTTTTCTTCTGCACAGTTGAATCTGCATGGAGAGCAGCTTCAGCTTCGGGACTTTGATGTTGGACTCCTCATCCCAAGCTTGAGAGGCTCCTTTAATCCCATTTTAGCTAAATCAAAAAGATAGACACTTAACTAACTACATCGTAACTAACTGACTGATTGACTAACTAACTAATTAAATAACTAACTAACTAACTAACTAACTAACTAACTAACTAACTAACTAACTAACCAACTAACTAACTAACTAACTAACTAACTAACTAACTAACTAACTAACTAACTAACTAACTAACTAACTAACTAACTAACTAACTAACTAACTAACTAACTAACTAACTAACTAACTAACTAACTAACTAACTAACTAACTAACTAACTGACTAACTAACTAACTAACTAACTAACTAACTGACTGACTAACTAACTAACTAACTAACTAACTAACTAACTAACTAACTAACTAACTAACTAACTAACTAATTAAATAACTAACTAACTAACTAACTGACTAACTAACTAACTAACTAATTAAATAACTAACTAACTAACTAACTAACTAACTAACTAACTAACTAACTAACTAACTAACTAACTAACTAACTAACTAACTAACTAACTAACTAACTAACTAACTAACTAACTAACTAACTAACTAACTAACTAACTAACTAACTAACTAACTAACTAACTAACTAACTAACTAACTAACTAACTAACTAACTAACTAACTAATTAAATAACTAACTAACTAATTAACTCACTAAATAACTCACTAACTAACTAACTAACTAACTAACTAACTAACTAACTAACTAACTAACTAACTGACTAACTAACTAACTAACTAACTAACTAACTAACTAACTAACTAACTAACTAACTAACTAACTAACTAACTAACTAACTAACTAACTAACTGACTAACTGACTAACTGACTAACTAACTGACTAACTAACTAACTAACTAACTAACTAACCAACTAACTAACTAACTAACTAACTAACTAACTAACTAACTAACTAACTGAATAACTAACTAACTAACTAACTAACTAACCAACTAACTAACTAACTAACTAACTAACTAACTAACTGACTAACTGACTAACTGACTAACTAACTGACTAACTGACTAACTAACTGACTAACTAACTAACTAACTAACTAACTGACTAACTAACTAACTAACTAACTAACTAACTAACTAACTAACTAACTAACTAACTAACTAACTAACTAACTAACTAACTAACTAACTAACTAACTAACTAACTAACTAACTGACTAACTAACTAACTAACTAACTGACTAACTAACTAACTAACTAACTAACTAACCAACTAACTAACTAACTAACTATTTAATTAACCACTCACTCATCTCTCCCAGTCTCCTCAGCAGTGGGCTGCATCAGCGGTGATGGCGGAGGCGGCGGTGTGGAAGGCGGCGGCAAGGTGAGGCTGCCGCTGCTACCCCGTCGCCCCTGGGTGCCAAGAAAAGTCTGCAGCAGGGCGCCAGATTTCCTTGGCTGACAGCCGCCATTCAGAAGCAGCCGCCGTTGCAGACTCTCGTCATCAAACTGGCCTCCATCGTCCAGCCTCACCAGTTTGAGTTTATTCTCAGACTCGTCGCAGCTGCAGCCGCTGCCGCTGGATTCCGACCGGCTGTCGCGGCGTCTCTCGCCCGGCTTCAATCGATTCCTTTGATGTTGCCGCCGCTCGTCCGGCTGGTTGGCCCGGGAGCTCAGATCTTGCTGGCGTCGTCGCCGGTTTAGCAGAAGCAGAAGACCGAGGAACAGCAGCAGCAGCAGCAACCGATCAGCCCCATAGGGTTGGTGCACCTTCTGGTGCGGTCAAAGGAGCTGCCTCATCGCGGCGACCCGGTTTTAACACCAAAGCTCCTAAGTCGTGGTCTTCAACCCATCTGCCCTCGCGTGCCTTCGGCACGGCTGGCAGGGAGACCGGTTGTTTTGCTGCTGTCTATCTGTCCCGCCTCGTCCTCTTTGCGCTCGCCCTCACTACGCTCGCCGGGGACATCGAAACTAATCCCGGCCCAGCCTGCAACTCATGCAACGGCCCAATCCGCACGGGCATGCACAGCCTGCCATGTGAGGTCCCAGAATGTTCCGAGCGCTGTCACTGTCAGAAGAAATGCAGCGGTATGCACCGCGCCGAGATTGTCCGATCTCCGTGGCGCTGCTCTGTGCACCGCCCCCTTGAATTGGACTCGGCATCCGCTGCGCACCTGCGTGACCTCCCGGCACCCGAGCCCCGCATGTCTCAGCCAACGCGCTGTCACAGCTGCTCAGGGCCCATCCGCACTGGCACTACTCCGCTCACTTGCGCTGCCAAAGGTTGCGCTCTGGCCTGCCACCGCTCCAGCAACTGCAGCCACATCTCGCGGTATCGTGGCGCCCCCAGCTGGCTCTGCCCTCTGCATCGGCAGCAGGCGGTCCAACTTCCAGGCGCACACTCCATCTTCCGCCGCCCTGCTCTTACCCGCAGACAAGCTGATCCCACTACCGACAGAGATCTGAACGATCCAAGCGACGCCCAGCGCCGCTATTGTGCTAAATGCTCGACCGCCATTCGCCGCGGCGTCGCGTTTGTCAAGTGCAACTCCTGCAGCGCCGCTTACCACAAGTGCTGCACCGGCCTTAATCGCAACGCCGCGGATGCCGCGGCTCGCAGCCCTTGGGACTGCCCAGTTTGCACAGCGCGCACCCAAGGAGCTCCCGCCCCTTCGGCAGCTACGTCGCGCGTCCCCCTGCAGGACAAGGTCGCCCGCGACACTAAATTTGCCGACAGCCTCCGTCTTCTCCAGTGGAACGCCGACGGAATCGCCTCCAAACTGCCCGAGCTGGCCGAACGCCTCTCCGACAGCGATATCGACATTGCAGCTGTCCAAGAAACGAAGCTCTCCAACCGCACGCAGCTGCCAAAGATCAACGGGTACATCGCCGTGCGCAAAGACCGCGGCGACGGCAGCGGTGGAGGTCTGCTGCTTCTCATCAGAGACAAGCTGGCCTTCCGCTCGTCCCCGCAACCCACGGCCACAGCGGACATGGAAATCCAGACGGTCGACATCCAGATATCTACCGCTAACTGGATTACCATCACCAACGTCTATGCTCCACCTGTCCGCACCTGCGTCGAGGATCGACAGCTTCCGGACTGGAATCACCTGGGCACTCCGTCTCAGGGCATCATCCTAGGAGACTTCAACAGCCACTCTCCGGCCTGGGACCCTATACAGCCCCAGGACGAACGAGGCTCCACGCTCCTGGACTGGTCCATCGACACGCAACTGGAAATCCTTAACGACGGCTCGCCCACCAGAGTCAATAAAGCCACAGGTGGCGAAAGCTCACCGGATGTGTCCTTCGCCTCCTCAAAGCTGGCTAGCAAATGCACCTGGCAAGTCTCCGATGACCTCGGCAGTGATCACACGCCGATTGTGATCCGCCTTGACCTCAAGGTTAGGACCTTGCCTAAGGCCCAAAGCCGTCTCATATGGCGCAAACAAGGGGTCGACTGGAATGCTTTCCAAACGGTCGTCGAGGACAAATTTAAAGCCCTTCACAAAGAGCATCTTACCTTTGACGCCAGAGCCAAACGCTTTAATGATATAGTCATGCAAGCGGCAAACCTTTGCATCGGCAAAGTCCGTACCTCGCACAGACCGCGTCCCTGGCTCACCCCTGAACTCAAAGCGGCGATTAAGCTCCGTAACCGCCTCAGGCGCTCCGTTGGCGAGAATAGAGAAGATTGGCTCAGCGCCTGCGCCAACGTTCACAAAATTGCCAGGGCAACGAAAGAGGCTGCTTGGCGTGACACGATAACCGATCTTGAGAAAGAGCCCAACTCGAACAAGGCGTGGAAGTTCATCCGCAGCCTTAACGGCACTCCGGACTCCAACTGCCCTAATGAGGCCCTCCAGGTCGGCAACAAAGTGTTAACAGACCCTAGAGACAAAGCCAACGCCTTTGCCAAGCAGTACGCCTCTGTCAGCAGGTACCACATTTCCCATTCGGATCGCGCTACTATCCGAGAAGCCAAAGCCATCCTTCGGCTTCCCCTTCCGCTCCCAGGTTCGACCCACGACGGTTACGCCGCCATCACCGAGCAGGAACTGGACTCCGCCATCCAACACCAGCGTGCTAACGGCGCTGCTGGCGCCGACGAGGTCACGCCTCGGTTCATTAAGGCCCTTGGCCCGCTCGCCCGCGCAGAGCTGCTTAGTCTCTTCAACTGGTCCTTCCAGCACGCGGCCGTCGCTCAATCCTGGCGCACCGCGATTATTATTCCCCTGCTCAAGGCTGGAAAGTCAGCTCGGGACATCGCGGCCTTTCGCCCCATCAGCCTCACATCCTGTATTGTCAAGCTGCTCGAGCGCATCCTGGTCACTAGATTGCACCACCTGGCTGAGCGCCACGGCTGGATCTCCCCGAACCAGGCGGGGTTTCGGGCCAACTACTCCTGCGAGGATCAGCTCCTGAGAGTCACCCAAGACATCAGCGACGGGATGAACCTCAAACCATCTGAACGCACGATCATTGCTCTGCTTGATTTTTGTAAAGCCTTTGACAAAGTGTGGCGTGAGCGCCTCATCACCGTTATGGCACGCAAACGCGTCCCTCTTGTCTTTATCAAATGGACTGCGGCCTTTTTGCGCCATCGCATTGCCCGCGTGCAACTCCACGGTGCTCGCAGCTCACCGGTTATCATGCGCCAGGGCCTCCCGCAAGGATCGGTCATCGCTCCGTTTCTCTTCCTTATTTTCATTGACACGGTCAATGACGTGGTCAACCCGCCGGCAGAGATCTCCATGTATGCCGACGACATCGCCCTCCGCGCCCGCCACCGCAACAAGCTCGAGGCTCAACGCGCTGTGCAAAGAGCACTCGACAACGTGGCCCGCTGGAGCAATGAGCACAAAATGGTCCTAAACCCAGACAAAAGCGAGGCCGCCTTTTTCTCCACGGACACCAGCGAAGCCGCCTGGTCCCCGGCTATCTCTATCGAAGGCCGGAACCTGCGGCACAATCCAACGCCTCGGCTGCTGGGCCTCACACTGGACCGCACTCTGAGTTTCCGCAGTCATCTGGAGCACGTGTGCAATCGGACCACTTCCCGATGCCGTCTCCTCGCTTGCCTGGCCTCCAAGGAATGGGGATGGTCCAAAAAACTCCTGCTCCGCATTTACCGTGCCATGCAACTTAGCATCATTAACTTCGCTGCGCCGGCCTGGCACCCTTGGCTCTCTGAATCCGCGTTTCAACAGCTGGAGAGAGCGCAGAACGCAGCCCTTCGTATTGTCACAGGACAACACCGCACGACTCCGGTTGAGGCCCTTAGGCTGGAAGCTGGCATCTGCTCCGTCCGCACTGGTAGCAATGTTATATGCCTGACGGCCTTCGAAAGAGCTCAGCGCCTCCCGGATTCTCACCCGTGCCGCATTGCCGCCACTGGAAACACAGCACACAGGCTACGCAGGAACAGTTGGCGGAACCACGTCACCGACCTGCTGCCACTCATTGCTAGCTCGGTCACGCCGCGCGCCATGATCTGCACTGCTCGTCCGCCGCCTTGGGACCCTTTCTCTACCGACGTGCGTGTCGACATGGCGTTGCCGGAACCCGGTCCCGCGCGCACAGCCACGGCCATCGACACTATCCGCCACCTCCCAGGCCTGATCACCATCTACTGCGACGGCTCGGCATCAGGCGGCACGACCAATGGCGGCGCCTCAGCCATCGTCACGACCGGTGACCCAGCCCACCCTATCATCCTGGCGACTCTTCAACAGCGCGGCGCGCCCTCCACATCCTCGTTCGAAGAGGAGCTTCGCGCCGCCTCTCTCGCCATCGGCTGGATCAACCAAGCTGCTCTCACCGCGGCTACCAACATCTGCTCAGACAGCCAATCTATGCTCCGCGCTCTGGCCAGCGGCAACCCCAGAATCAGATCTGCACTACCTACTGCATCTGCCGAAATCACCTGGCAGTGGGTTCCGGGCCACCAGAATATTCCTGGCAACGAGCTGGCCGACCAAGCAGCCAAAGAGGCCACCACGCTCGTGTCTCCCGCTAGTCAGATCAGCATCCACAGCGCCAAAAACGTCATCAGAAGATCCGTCCTCGATCCCCCGATCCGCCACGAGCGCACCCGGCACGCGTACCGGCTTCTCAACCGTCAATTGGAAGAGGACTCCATCACCAACCGTGCCGATGCGGTGCTTCTTGCGCGCTTACGCTCAGGTCACTGCACTCTTTTCAACGCGTATCGCAGCATTGTCGACCCGGCCGTCGACCCAGCATGTCACCGCTGCGGCCATCCCTGCGATGACCTGGAACACTGGCTTGACTGCCCAGCTCTCGCCGGCACCAGGCTCCGCCTTCTTGGAGGACCCACGACAGACATCAGCAGCATTTCCGCCGACCCCCTCGGGTTGATAGCGCTGGCCAGACACTGCCCTTAGCTCTGCCTGGGCGCGTACCACCAAAACAACAACAACAACAAGCAGCAGCAACAGCAGAGCCGCCCCGGCTGCGGCCCCGGCGGCGGCTACGGCTACCGACGGCAGATCGGCTGAAGAAGGGAGACGTTCGTTGCGTTCAACTGTTGATGATTTATTGCCGTGCGAGGGTGTACATGCCTGACCTGAGGTGTACATGCCTGACCTGAGGTTTACATGCCTGACCTGAGGTTTACATGCCTGACCTGAGGTGTACATGCCTGACCTGAGGTGTACATGCCTGACCTGAGGTGTACATGCCTGACCTGAGGTGTACATGCCTGACCTGAGGTGTACATGCCTGACCTGAGGTGTACATGCCTGACCTGAGGTGTACATGCCTGACCTGAGGTGTACATGCCTGACCTGAGGTGTACATGCCTGACCTGAGGTGTACATGCCTGACCTGAGGTGTACATGCCTGACCTGAGGTGTACATGCCTGACCTGAGGTGTACATGCCTGACCTGAGGTGTACATGCCTGACCTGAGGTGTACATGCCTGACCTGAGGTGTACATGCCTGACCTGAGGTGTACATGCCTGACCTGAGGTGTACATGCCTGACCTGATTAGAAAGTATAATAACTACTAAGTAAGTTATTATGTTATGATTTTCTTCGGGAATTGCAACAAAATAAGTTCCGCGAAATTAAAAGTGCAAAAAAATGACTTGTATTTTTGTACTCACGCTCAACGTTGAGGCTGATTGTGGCCGAATCGCTGCCCAGAGGGTTCACAGCAGTGCAGGTGTACTTTCCCGAGTCCTTCGGTGTGGGTCGGTCGATTTGCAGGTAGGCAGACACCGTGGTTAAGTCCAGGTCTTCTCGGTAGATTCGGATCCTGAAATGGAAAGATTTACTGAACATTTTCGCCTTGACCTTGTTTGACCCTAGATACTTGACCTTATTTGACCCCAGATACTTGACCTTGTTTGACCCTAGATACTTGACCTTATTTGACCCCAGATACTTGACCTTGTTTGACCCTAGATACTTGACCTTGGTTGACCCTAAATATTTGACCTTGTTTGACCCTAGATACTTGACTTTGTTTAACCCTAGATACTTGACCTCGTGTAACCCTAGATATTTGACCTTGGTTGACCCTAGATACTTGACCTTGTTTAACCCTAGATACTTGACCTCGTGTAACCCTAGATACTTGACCTTGGTTGACCCTAGATATTTGACCTTGGAATCGTGACCCCATCTGACCTTAAAATAGTACCTGATCTGATTCTGGCTTTTTCACGTGACCTTCAATTAAAGCAACTCTCTCACCTGGCAGTCTCCGTCACTCGACTGCCATCCTGCCGCCTCCATGTCACCCCGGGCTCGATTCCCACCGTCTCCGGCAAGGGCACCGCTTCGATTCGACACTCCAGACGAGCCGGCGCTGCCGAACCGCCTTCGCCGCCTTCAACTTCGACGCCCCTGATGACAACGCCGGCAGCTCTGGCGGCTACCCGCGGCACCGCCGACACCCTTGGCGGCCGGGTTCGCGCCACCAGAATTCTCCGACGAGCGGGTGCGAACCCCGGCGCCGCAGCGGTGCAAGTGTACTCGCCGAAGTCGCTAGGCCGAAGTCCGGTCAGTCGCAGAGTCGGCGAGCGCGAGACCCAGTCCAAACTGCTGCCGCGCCGCCAGATGTAGTCAGGTCGCGGGTTCGAGTCCGCTTGGCAGGACGCTTCAACGGAGCCTCCAGGCGGGGCAGGGTAGAGCGGCCCACCCTGACCCGAGACGAACTTTGGCGGGTAGCGAACTCGGAGGCGGACTGGAGTGGCGTCGCCTCTGGCGAGGCTGTTCACGGCTGAGCAGCCCAGCAACTTGCCGTTGTGCCGGCGGCTCAGGATGAGGCGGAGACTGGACTGTTGGTGCACGGAGCTGGGGTCCAGGTCTTCCAGGTACCAGCTGGTGGTGGGTGGGGAGTGTTGAACTGAGTGTCCGAGAAGTGCTAAACAGAGTGTCCGAGAAGTGCTGAACTGAGTGTCCGAGAAGTGCTGAACTGAGCGTCCGAGAAGTGTTAAACTGAGTGTCTGAAAATAACTAAATTGGGTGTCCGAGAAGTGCTGAACTGAGTGGCCGAGATGTGTTGAACTGAGTGTCCGAGAAGTGCTAAACAGAGTGTCTGAAAATAACTAAATTGGGTGTCCGAGAAGTGCTGAACTGAGTGGCCGAGATGTGTTGAACTGAGTGTCCGAGAAGTGCTGAGCTGAGTGTCCGAGAATTTCTATACTATGGGGTATAGTGTGTAAAATGTTGATAAAGTTACTGGTAAAAAAGCATAAAAAAGACTGTCTTTAGTTGAAAATTGAGCCGTCAACCATCATATTCATAAATATTTGCCCAAAAAATCTACCGCAAAATGTCTTAGTCAGAAATTGCCTTTATTTCTAAGAATTTATAGTAAATCAAAGCCATATCTCGTCAGCAGGCTACCAATGAAGCGGTAAAAATCGATTACTGAAATAATAGTCTAATTTATGACTACGTAGGCAAACTGCAGATGGATGGATGCAGAGAGTCAGTGTGTGGCTAACTTTAGTCTAACAAACTCTCTGTCTAACAGGTGACACTATCCACTGTCTAACAGGTGACACTATCCTCTGTCTAACAGGTCACACTAATCCTGTCTAACAGGTGACACTATCCTCTGTCTAACAGGTGACACTATCCTCTGTCTAACAGGTGACACTATCCTCTGTCTAACAGGTGACACTATCCTCTGTCTAACAGGTGACACTCCTGTCTAACACGTGACACTATCCTCTGTCTAACAGGTGACACTATCCACTGTCTAACAGGTGACACTGTCCTCTGTCTAACAGGTGACACTATCCTTTCTAATAGGTGACACTATCCTGTCTAATAGGTGACACTATCCTGTCTAATAGGTGACACTGTCCTCTGTCTAACAGGTGACACTATCCTTTCTAATAGGTGACACTATCCTGTCTAACAGGTGACACTCCTGTCTAACACGTGACACTATCCTCTGTCTAACAGGTGACACTATCCACTGTCTAACAGGTGACACTATCCTCTGTCTAACAGGTGACACTATCCTGTCTAACAGGTGACACTATCCTCTGTCTAACAGGTGGCACTATGCTGTCTAACAGGTGACACTATCCTGTCTAATAGGTGACACTATCCTGTCTAATAGGTGACACTGTCCTCTGTCTAACAGGTGACACTATCCTTTCTAATAGGTGACACTATCCTGTCTAACAGGTGACACTCCTGTCTAACACGTGACACTATCCTCTGTCTAACAGGTGACACTATCCACTGTCTAACAGGTGACACTATCCTCTGTCTAACAGGTGACACTGTCCTCTGTCTAACAGGTGACACTATCCTTTCTAATAGGTGACACTATCCTGTCTAATAGGTGACACTATCCTGTCTAATAGGTGACACTATCCTGTCTAATAGGTGACACTGTCCTCTGTCTAACAGGTGACACTATCCTTTCTAATAGGTGACACTATCCTGTCTAACAGGTGACACTATCCTCTGTCTAACAGGTGACACTATCCTGTCTAACAGGTGACACTATCCTCTGTCTAACAGGTGGCACTATGCTGTCACATTTTCTGAATCAATTAATACTAAATACTACTTACCTAACATACCCGAACATAAAGTGCTACTGTATAATATGGTGGCGTATTTTTTGAATCGATTGATAAAATATTGCAATAGTGTGCCTTGTGCCTTAAGAAATTAATGAAAATCTCAATTCAATCGCACATTTTTTCGGCTTAGCAAATCGGGGTGGGTTGTTAAGCGCTCTCGCGTGACCCACTGGATGAAGCAATGAGAGGCTTCAAGGATTAATGAATCTTGAGACATCACAGCTTTGACATATCCTCAATTCAATCCTGGCAATCGAGGTTCGGGATGGCGGTTTTTAATCTGAAGATTGACTGCTTCTGACTGGTTCTGTCCCAGATTTCACGGCTCTTCATCCTTTGTCGGTGGTGATAATTCAGAATTTTATTACAGAACTTGGATCTTTTTTGCCAGGCCGGGTTTTTTGCTTTGTTCTTCATCTGAGTTTATCTCTATCAGTCTCTCCCTCTCAGTCTCTCCTTCTCAGTCTCTCCTTCTCAGTCTCTCCTTCTCAGTCTCTCCTTCTCAGTCTCTCCTTCTCAGTCTCTCCTTCTCAGTCTCCTTCTCAGTCTCTCCTTCTCAGTCTCTCCTTCTCAGTCTCTCCTTCTCAGTCTCTCCTTCTCAGTCTCTCCTTCTCAGTCTCCTTCTCAGTCTCTCCTTCTTAGTCTCTCCTTCTCAGTCTCTCCTTCTCAGTCTCCTTCTCAGTCTCTCCTTCTCAGTCTCTCCCTCTCAGTCTCTCCCTCTCAGTCTCTTCCTCTCAGTCTCTCCATCTCAGCCTCTCCCTCTCAGTCTCTCCCTCTCAGTCTCTTCCTCTCAGTCTCTCCATCTCAGTCTGTCCCTCTCTGTCTCTCCCTCTCAGTGTCCCCTCTCCGTCTCTCCCTCTCAGTCTCTCCCTCTCAGTCTCTTCCTCTCAGTCTCTCCATCTCAGTCTCTCCTTCTCAGTCTCTCCCTCTCAGTCTCTCCCTCTCAGTCTCTTCCTCTCAGTCTCTCCATCTCAGTCTCTCCCTCTCAGTCTCTCCCTCTCAGTCTCTTCCTCTCAGTCTCTTCCTCTCAGTCTCTCCATCTCAGCCTCTCCCTCTCAGTCTCTCCCTCTCAGTCTCTTCCTCTCAGTCACTCCATCTCAGTCTGTCCCTCTCTGTCTCTCCCTCTCAGTGTCCCCTCTTAGTCTCTCCCTCTCAGTGTCCCCTCTCCGTCTCTCCCTCTCAGTCTCTCCCTCTCAGTCTCTTCCTCTCAGTCTCTCCATCTCAGTCTCTCCTTCTCAGTCTCTCCCTCTCAGTCTCTCCCTCTCAGTCTCTTCCTCTCAGTCTCTCCATCTCAGTCTCTCCCTCTCAGTCTCTCCCTCTCAGTCTCTTCCTCTCAGTCTCTTCCTCTCAGTCTCTCCATCTCAGCCTCTCCCTCTCAGTCTCTCCCTCTCAGTCTCTTCCTCTCAGTCTCTTCCTCTCAGTCTGTCCCTCTCTGTCTCTCCCTCTCAGTGTCCCCTCTTAGTCTCTCCCTCTCAGTGTCCCCTCTCCGTCTCTCCCTCTTGGTCTCTCCCTCTCAGTGTCCCTCCTCTCAGTCTCTTCCTCTCAGTCTGCCCTCTAGGAGAAAGGGCGTTCTAAATCATTAAATGGCCTTCCTTTAAAAGTCACAGTTTTACACTGAAAAAAATTCACATCATACTACTTTCCGAGAAATTAAGTAGCAATCTAAGCAAATTCAAGGTTAAATCCGTACCTGTAAGTGAAATTTTCCGGCCTTCCAGTGGCCAAGCACTCGGCCTCGATACGATCCTGCTCTTTGAACTCCTTCTCACCAGCATCCTGACCTTCAACCGACTGCGCTGTCGTTGCTAGGGACGCCCCTGGCAATGGTAGCCGACGCAGGCGCAGTCGAACAACCGGCGGTGAGCGAACGTACAGCCGAGTTGATGCGGTCAGCCCGCCATCTTCAAAGCCTTCAACGCGGGCATCGCAGGCGATCGGCAGGCCATGGTGCGACTCTGTGATGGCTCCGGCTGCCAGCTGCAGGTGGGCCCGCGCTGTCAGGCTGCAGGTGGGCATTGGAGCTGCTTATTGACTGCCGCTCTCAGTTCCACGCCCTCCCGCTCTCTCCTGCTCTCTCCCGCTCTCTCCCGCTCTCTCCCGCTCTCTCCTGCTCGCTCCCGCTCTCTCCTGCTCTCTCCCACTCTCTCCCGCTCCCTCCCGCTCTCTTTAGCTCTCTCCCGCTCTCTCCCGCTCCCTCCCACTCTCTCCCGCTCCCTCCCGCTCTCTCCCGCTCTCTCCCGCTCTCTCCCGCTCTCTCCCGCTCTCTCCCGCTCTCTCCCGCTCCCTCCCGCTCCCTCCCGCTCTCTCCCGCTCCCTCCTGCTCTCTCCCGCTCCCTCCCGCTCTCTCCCGCTCTCTCCCGCTCTCTCCAGCTCTCTCCCGCTCCCTCCCGCTGTCTCCCGCTCCCTCCCGCTCTCTCCCGCTCTCTCCCGCTCTCTCCCGCTCTCTCCCGCTCTCTCCCGCTCTCTCCCACTCCCTCCTGCTCTCTCCCGCTCCCTCCTGCTCTCTCCCGCTCCCTCCCGCTCTCTCCCGCTCTCTCCCGCTCTCTCCAGCTCTCTCCCGCTCCCTCCCGCTGTCTCCCGCTCCCTCCCGCTCTCTCCCGCTCCCTCCCGCTCCCTCCCGCTCTCTCCCGCTCCCTCCTGCTCTCTCCCGCTCCCTCCCGCTCTCTCCCGCTCTCTCCCGCTCTCTCCAGCTCTCTCCCGCTCCCTCCCGCTGTCTCCCGCTCCCTCCCGCTCTCTCCCGCTCTCTCCCGCTCTCTCCCGCTCTCTCCCGCTCTCTCCCGCTCTCTCCCACTCCCTCCTGCTCTCTCCCGCTCCCTCCCGCTCTCTCCCGCTCTCTCCCGCTCTCTCCCGCTCTCTCCCACTCCCTCCCGCTCTCTCCCGCTCCCTTCCGCTCTCTCCCGCTCTCTCCCGCTCTCTCCCGCTCTCTCCCGCTCTCTCCCGCTCCCTCCCGCTCTCTCCCGCTCTCTCCCGCTCTCTCCCGCTCTCTCCCGCTCTCTCCCGCTCTCTCCCGCTCTCTCCCTCTCCCATTGTCTCGATCAGCCGGCGGGACTCACAGGTGGTCTGGCTCATTCTCACTGAGCTGGTCCATCACAGCCCACCCGTGCATGGGCTGGTCAAACACGGTCCGCACCTGAGGCACCTGGTACAACGGCACCCTGACTCGTTTATTAGAATCCACCGTCCAGAAAACTGTCGGAGCGGGATTCGAACCTCTGACCTCGCAGACTAGCAGCAGCCGCTCGCCAACGGAAGCCACCGCCCAGTCTGCCACAGGCTGCAACAGCAAATCCGCTTGAGTCGCCGTCCAGTTTCCTACAAACAGCCGGAGACTGTCGGCATTTTTCAATACGCGCAGATAAGCGATGCTGGACTTTACTGGCCGGTCCGATCCGGCAACCACTTGGCAACCGTAGGAGCCTCTGTCGGACAGCTGTAGCTGAGAGATTGTCAGGTCGTGAATTCCTGCGAATTAAGGGGTGAATACAACTGCAGGTCTATGCCTACTTGGGTGTCAAATTTGACGCCAGCAGCAAACATTTTATAAAATTTTGCGCCATAAAAAATCGGCGCTACTTCAGAGAATCGGCGCCACCACAGAAAATCAGCGCCAACCCAGTAGATCGGCACCACCCGAGAAAATCAGGGCTCCCCTGAAAAATTGGCGCCACCCCAGAAGGTCGCCGCAACCCCAGAGTATTGGCGCCACCCTAGAAAATCTACGTCACCCCAGAGTATCGGCGCCACCCCAGAGAATCGGCGTCAACAACTTAGAAGATCGGCGCCACCCCAGAAAAACTGCGCCACCCCAGAATATCGGCGCCATCCCAGAGGATCGGCGCCACAACAGAGAATCGGCGCCACCTCAGAGAATCGGCGCCACAACAGAGAATCGGCGCCACCTCAGAGAATCGGCGCCACAACAGAGAATCGGCGCCACAACAGAGAATCGGCGAAACAAAAGAGAATCGGCGCCACAACAGAGAATCGGCGCCACCTCAGAGAATCGGCGCCACAACAGAGAATCGGCGCCACCTCAGAGAATCGGCGCCACAACAGAGAATCGGCGCCACAACAGAGAATCGGCGCCACAACAGAGAATCGGCGAAACAAAAGAGAATCGGCGCCAAAACAGAGAATCGGCGCCACAAAAGAGAATCGGCGCCACAACAGAGAATCGGCGCCACCCCATAGAATCGGCGCCACCCCATAGAATCAGCGCTACCCCATAGAATCGGCGCCACCCCATAGAATCAGCGCTACCCCATAGAATCAGCGCTACCCCATAGAATCGGCGCCACCCCATAGAATCAGCGCTACCCCAGAGAATCAGCGCTACCCCAGAGAATCGGCGCCCTCCGAAACATAAACTTAATAAAAAAATTCACAGTTCAGCTGGTACGGCTCAAACCCGTGACCTCGGCACAAGAGTACACCTCTTCGGTTAGCGAATAGCTATTCCCTATAATAAACATAGATAATCTTCTAAAATGGATTTTTTGTTGTCTCGCACTTTTTATAATCGATGTTATTTTGAAGGCTTCGAGCAAGAATGAAAATGTCTTAGAAGCAAGCGATTTCAAATCCGCGCCAAAAATAGATTGCAATTACACACACTATATATCCTTGAGCTTTAGTAAAAGGCGAATGGGAAAGTGGAATGAATTTTTTTGTCCCGGTAAACCGAGACCGAAACTCTGACTGGAGTGCAGACGGACAGACTGTCTTTTTTGCGTCCCAACAGCTCCCCCCTCGAAGTTTTCGATTAGCTATCAATTTTTTCCCGCATTTTTCCCCCATAGCTATGCCTGCCTTCTGAACATTTTTTCTTTTTTTAAGCCGAGGAAGAGAAGCAGACAGAGAGCACCTGGGAATCGCCCCACCTGACAAGAAAATGCTGGAAAATTATTCGCTTGTTAACAGCTCAGGTAAAGATGACGGCAGCTGACAGAATCACGGTCGAATTGCTCGAAGTTCGTGTCTTGTAAATAATTTTATTCAAGCCAAAACTTTGACACGAAACTGTCAGGGTATCAAGGTGATGCAGGTAAATCAAGGTGATGAAATTTTGAGTTGCAGTCTGAAAAATATGATGTCTGTGGTTTGAGTAAGGCGCCATTTGCTCTAGTGAGGCGCCATTTGTACTAGTGAGGCGCCAACTACTCTAGTAAGGCGCCATTTGCTCTAGTGAGGCGCCATTTGCTCTATTGAGGCGCCATTTGCTCTAGTGAGGCGCCATTTGTACTAGTGAGGCGCCAACTACTCTAGTAAGGCGCCATTTGCTCTAGTGAGGCGCCATTTGCTCTAGTGAGGCGCCATTTGTACTAGTGAGGCGCCAACTACTCTAGTAAGGCGCCATTTGCTCTAGTGAGGCGCCATTTGCTCTAGTGAGATGCCAATCCCTCTAGCGAGAGGGTGCCAACTACTCTAGTGAGGTGCCAACTACTCTAGTGAGGCGCCAACTACTCTAGTGAGGTGCCAACTACTCTAGTGAGGCGCCAACTACTCTAGTGAGGCGCCAACTACTCTAGTGAGGCGCCAACTACTCTAGTGAGGCGCCAACTACTCTAGTGAGGCGCCAACTACTCTAGTGAGGCGCCAACTACTCTAGTGAGGCGCCAACTACTCTGGTGAGGCGCCAACTACTCTAGTGAGGCGCCAACTACTCTAGTAAGGCGCCATTTGCTCTAGTGAGGCGCCATTTGCTCTAGTGAGATGCCAATCCCTCTAGTGAGGCGCCATTTGCTCTAGTGAGATGCCAATCCCTCTAGCGAGAGGGTGCCAACTACTCTAGTGAGGCGCCAACTGCTCCAGTGAAGCGGCACCCGGTCTCTATCCAGTGCTCACCTGAATGTGTCAGACTGGCAATGCTGAACCGGGGATCTCTAACAGTGTCGGACATGGAACTAGCGGCAATCATGAGGTTATCCCTGTGCCAATAAACCCGGACTGGCAATGCGGTTTGTCTCCAACCAGTCCGGCACGCTAACGTGACGGAGTCGCCAACTTTTCGGCTGACATCGGCGGGACCGCGCACAATCCGCATTGGGCCTCTGTGGCGGCGCAGCTATCAGGCCAGGATCGGGCGTAGTTAACCTGCGGCTGGGTGGTATTGGGTGAAGGAAATATGCAAACAATTCCAATATTGTACGAGCCTTAGATGTAGTTGCTGCTTTCAAGATACATTGGAGACAGTCAAATAGACTAATAGATCTAGAGATTGAGAGAGAATGGGGAGAAAAAAGAGAGCCGGAAGTGAGAGAAGACGGAAAGTGAGATTAGAGAGATTTGGAAAAACTTCTGGAGAGAGACTAGAGATTAGAGATTCTGGAGGGAAGAACAAAGATTCTGGAAGGAGATTAGAGATTCTGGAGAGAGAGATTAGAGATTCTGGAGAGAGAGATTAGAGATTCTGGAAAAATATTAGACATTCTGAATAGAGATTAGAGATTCGGGAGGAGAAGAGAGATTCTGAATGGAGATTAGAGATTCTGGGGGGAGAAGAGAGATTCTGAATGGAGATTAGAGATTCTGGGGGGAGAAGAGAGATTCTGAATAAAGATTAGAGATTCTAGGGGATTAGAGATTCTAGGGGATTAGAGATTCTGAATAGAGATTGGAGATTCGGGAGGAGAAGAGAGATTCTGAATGGAGATTAGAGATTCTGGGGGGAGAAGAGAGATTCTGAATGGAGATTAGAGATTCTGGGGGGAGAAGAGAGATTCTGAATAAAGAATAGAGATTCTAGGGGATTAGAGATTCTGAATAGAGATTAGAGATTCGGGAGGAGAAGAGAGATTCTGAATGGAGATTAGAGATTCTGCGGGGAGAAGAGAGATTCTGAATAAAGATTAGAGATTCTAGGGGATTAGAGATTCTGAATAGAGATTGGAGATTTGGGAGGAGAAGAGAGATTCTGAATAAGTATTAGAGATTCTGGGGGGGGGAGAAGAGAGATTCTAGAAGAAGATTAGACATTCTGGAGAGAGGGGGTTTGAGAGACTTTAGAGATTTTGGAGCGATCGGAGATTCAGGAGAGAGACACTAGATATATTGAAGGAAGATTAAATAAGAGCTAGAAAGAAGGTTAGATTAGATAGAACGGCTAGAAAGAAGGTTAGATTAGATAGAACGGCTAGAAAGAAGGTTAGATTAGATAGAACGGATAGAAGGAAGAGAAATAGCTCGAGATTTAGACCAAAAGCAACACAGTGAAGTTTTCCTCACCCTATAGGCACTGCATCTGACAAAACAAATATGAGAGCTAACATTGCACTGGCATTGAATGGGCAATTAATTGCAGCTTAAGCTTAGAGCTAAAAGTGCAAAACTCCTGCGAAACCGTCAGTCAGTCTCTCTCTCACTCTCAGTGCTGCAACTTGGGTGTTTGTTAAACAAACCGCCACACCCGAAGCTGATGCACTCTTTGCAACTGTAAGCCCCACCCCTGACAGTAACCAGCAAGATGATTAATGATGGTTGTAAAATCCAAATACTGAGATGGGAGATTTTAATGGAGCATTTTTATAGCGAAGTCGCAGATTTGTTTGTAAGACCTGGTTGGGTAAAGAATTTATCTTAAACGTTTTTGATACTTAGTTGAATGATTGCAGTGACATTTAATGTCAGTTAGCCATCAATCTATCTGTTCTTATTTAGTTCTTGCATGTATAAGCCTACCAGTAATTATGTCTCAATAAAAATATTAGATTCTAAATTAGTTCCTTGAGTGCCAGCCTAGATTTAGGTCTCTATCCAATCCTTAGATTCTATTGTAGTTTCTAATGTAGTTGTAACAACCTAAATTTAGGTCTCTATCCAATCCTTAGATTCTGTTGTAGTTCTGTGTAACAACCTAAATTTAGGTCTCTATCCAATCCTTAGACTCTATTGTAGTTCTGTGTAACAACCTAAATTTAGGTCTCTATCCAATCCTTTGATTCTATTGTAGTTCTGTGTAACAACCTAAATTTAGGTCTCTATCCAATCCTTAGATTCTATTGTAGTTCTGTGTAACAACCTAAATTTAGGTCTCTATCCAATCCTTAGATTCAATTGTAGTTTTGTGTAACAACCTAAATTTAGGTCTCTATCCAATCCTTAGATTCAGTTGTAGTTCTGTGTAACAACCTAAATTTAGGTCTCTATCCAATCCTTAGATTCTATTGTAGTTTTTTGTGCCAACCTAACTTTAGATATCAATCGAATTCTTAAATTCTATTGTAGTTTTGTGTGCCAGCCTAAATTTAGGTCTCTAATACCCTGTCCTTAGATATTCTCGAATAATATCAGCAAGAGTTTCAATTCCCCTGCCAGCATAACCTGCAGCCGCAATGAAAGGAATCGAAATTGGAAAAAAGAAAACTTAAAGAAAAGAAAGTGCGGATTAAATTAATTGTCTGGAGAAACGTGTTGCAGACACACGGGAAGAAATGAATAAGTAAATTCGGAACCGAGAATCTGTTTTGGCAACAGACGCAGCAGCGGCTGACATTTCTTAGAATATTTCACTCTCCTCTCTCCCGCCACACACACTGTTGATTAATTGAAGCATAGTCACTGCCCACCGAAAGAAATTCAATACTTCTTCTTCTTCTTCTTCTTGCCATTTGTTGCGTTGAAGATATTTCCTAATAGTTATTATGCGTACAGTATGTACTTTCTAACTAAACATAATCCAATCCAAAAATACAAATTCCGGTTGTTGTCAATCGTTTCTACCGCCAGGTTTGGAGGACAACTTAAAAGGATTAACACCCCTAGTATGGCTGGCATATTTTTGGGGATAATTACTCGATTTTTTTATTTGGAGACTGCTGTGCGTTTTTGTTCGTTCGAAGTTAATTTTGACTGTATCTGGTGGTTTAACACCTGCTTTGCCGGAGTTACCCTCTCTTTTGTTTCTCATTTACCCTCCTCTCCCCGCCTCTCCTCTCCTCTCTTCTCCTCTCCTCTCTCTCCTCTCCTCTCTCTCCTCTCTCTTCCCCTCCTCTCTCTCGTCTCCTCTCCTCTCTCTCCTCTCTCTCCTCTCCTCTCCTCTCTCTCCTCCCCCTCCCCCTCCTCTCTCTCCTCTCTCTCCTCTCCTCTCCTCTCTCTCCTCCCCCTCCCCCCTCCTTTCTCTCCTCTCTCTCCTCTCCTCTCCTCTCTCTCCTCCCCTCCCCCTCCTCTCTCACCTCTCTTCCCCTCCTCTCTCTCCTCTCCTCTCTCTCCTCTCCTCTCTCTCCCCCCTCCCCCTCCTTTCTCTCCTCTCTCTCCTCTCCTCTCTCTCCTCCCCCTCCCCCTCCTCTCTCACCTCTCTTCTCCTCTCCTCTCCTCTCTCTCCTCTCCTCTCTCTCCTCCCCCTCCCCCTCCTTTCTCTCCTCTCTCTCCTCTCTCTCCTCTCTCTCCTCCCCCTCCCCCTCCTCTCTCACCTCTCTTCTCCTCTCCTCTCCTCTCTCTCTTCTCCTCTCTCTTCCCCCTCCTCTCCTCTCCTCTCCTCTTCTCTCCTCTCCTCTCTTACCTCTCCTCTCCTCTTCTCTCCTCTCCTCTCCCCTACTCTCATCTATTTTCATCTTATCTCTTATCTAATCTCTCATCTCCCTCTCCTCTCTCCCCTCCCCCTCATTTCCCCTCCTATCCTCTCCCCTTATCTCCCTAATCAGTAGATTTAAGACTTAATCCTTATCTTTATCACCTTGTCAAAAATGATTTTCTTCACCTCCTAGTAAAACTCCTGCTTAAAAAATTTCTAATCAAGACCTCACACCTTGAAAATTTCAACTTCTCGTTTGTAAGGAGGCCTTCAGTTAACATTGTTCTATACTAGTAATGCTACCTCAGAACTGCGTGTAACCTTTGGGGGAAGAGATAGACCAGTGAGAAGAGAAGGCCTCACCGCTGCCTTACCTTTGAAGCGTTCCGCCATTGGCTTCATCAACAGCTCTGAGGCTTGAAGCATTGTGACAGACTCTTAAGGCGCTGCTCTGAACTTCGTGTCGGCAAACTTCTTAATAATTGAGACTGGATTTCTAAGAGATGTGTGAACTGGCTTTAGTCCCGCCTCCTGTGTCCCAGGTTCTCCCTCTCAGTCAATAGCTAACCTGTGACCCCGCGTGTGTCACTCTTGTCTCTCTTGTCACTCTGTCTCTCTTGTCACCCTGTCTCTCTTGTCACTCTGTCTCTCTTGTCACCCTGTCTCTCTTGTCACTCTGTCTCTCTTGTCACTCTGTCTCTCTTGTCACTCTGTCTCTCTTGTCACCCTGTCTCTCTTGTCACTCTGTCTCTCTTGTCACTCTTGTCTCTCTTGTCACTCTGTCTCTCTTGTCACCCTGTCTCTCTTGTCACTCTGTCTCTCTTGTCACTCTTGTCTCTCTTGTCACTCTGTCTCTCTTGTAACTCTGTCTCTCTAGTCACTCTTGTCTCTCTTGTCACTCTGTCTCTCTTGTCACTCTGTCTCTCTTGTCACTCTTGTCACTCTGTCTCTCTTGTAACTCTGTCTCTCTAGTCACTCTTGTCTCTCTTGTCACTCTGTTTCTCTTGTAACTCTGTCTCTCTAGTCACTCTGTCTCTCTTGTCACTCTGTCTCTCTTGTAACTCTGTCTCTCTAGTCACTCTTGTCTCTCTTGTCACTCTTGTCTCTCTTGTCACTCTGTCTCTCTTGTCACTCTTGTCTCTCTTTTCACTCTCTATTGCTCTGCCACTCTACTGTTTTGTCTATTTGCCACTCTCTAATACTGTCACTTTCTACTGACTCGGTCACTCTCTACTATCTTGACACCCTCTAATACTCTGTCACTCTAATACTCTGTCACTCTCTACTGCTGTGTCACTCTCTACTGACCTGTCACTCTCTACTGCTCTGTCACTCCCTACCGCTCTGTCACTCTCAACATCTGTCACTCTCTACTGCTCTGTCACTCTCTACTTCTCTGTCACTCTCTACTGATCTGTCACTCTCTATTGACCTGTCACTCTCTACTGCTCTGTCACTCTCTACTGCTCTGTCACTCTCTACTGCTCTGTCACTCTTTACTGCACTGTCATTTTCTTCTTCTCAGTCACTCTCCTTTATCCACTCTCGTCAGTACGTTTTTATCTAAACTGCAGTTAATTCCCTCTGGTCTTCTTCCATCTTAACGCAGAAAACTTATTCAGTACCTTCAACTATTTCTTTTCCTTGCCAGAAGTCAATGCCGACTTACCGCATGTGCCTACAGTACAAGGCTAAGCAACGGAGCCATGTTTATTATTGCACTTCATTCCAATGACCGGCACAAGAAAAGCATTTATAGAATTATTGTAAACTACGGAAGTCGATTTGTAAATGGCTTGGGTCCAAATATAGACTAGTATGGCCGGGAGGCTGTCTAGATTAGCCAAATGGATTTTAGATTTACAGCCGTAACCGCTTGCCAATCGATTGAGGCCTTTTAAGAAAGGAGGGCTGCCAAGATCCTAGCGGTATTTTTATAGAGTGCAGCCAGCCAATGCTGTTCACTTAAGGGTTGTCTGATAGCAAAGAGGTACACGGAAGTTGTGTGAAAAGGCAGCTGGTTGGAAAGAGCGTTTCTTCTGTTAGACAGGATAGTGTCACGTTAGATAGGATAGTGTCACCTGTTAGACAGGATAGTGTCACCTGTTAGACAGGATAGTGTCACCTGTTAGACAGAGGATAGTGTCACCTGTTAGATAGAGGATAGTGTCACCTGTTAGACAGAGGATAGTGTCACCTGTTAGACAGAGGATAGTGTCACCTGTTAGACAGAGGATAGTGTCACCTGTTAGACAGAGGATAGTGTCACCTGTTAGACAGAGGATAGTGTCACGTTAGATAGGATAGTGTCACCTGTTAGACAGGATAGTGTCACCTGTTAGACAGGATAGTGTCACCTGTTAGACAGAGGATAGTGTCACCTGTTAGATAGAGGATAGTGTCACCTGTTAGACAGAGGATAGTGTCACCTGTTAGACAGAGGATAGTGTCACCTGTTAGACAGAGGATAGTGTCACCTGTTAGACAGGATAGTTTCACCTGTTAGACAGAGGATAGTGTCACCTGTTAGACAGGATAGTGTCACCTGTTAGACAGATGATAGTGTCACCTGTTAGACAGAGGATAGTGTCACCTGTTAGACAGAGGATAGTGTCACCTGTTAGATAGAGGATAGTGTCACCTGTTAGACAGAGGATAGTGTCACCTGTTAGACAGAGGATAGTGTCACCTGTTAGACAGAGGATAGTGTCACCTGTTAGATAGAGGGTAGTGTCACCTGTTAGACAGAGGATAGTGTCACCTGTTAGACAGAGGATAGTGTCACCTGTTAGACAGAGGATAGTGTCACCTGTTAGACAGAGGATAGTGTCACCTGTTAGACAGAGGATAGTGTCACCTGTTAGATAGAGGATAGTGTCACCTGTTAGATAGAGGATAGTGTCACCTGTTAGACAGAGGATAGTGTCACCTGTTAGACAGAGGATAGTGTCACCTGTTAGACAGAGGATAGTGTCACCTGTTAGACAGAGGATAGTGTCACCTGTTAGACAGAGGATAGTGTCACCTGTTAGACAGAGGATAGTGTCACCTGTTAGACAGGATAGTTTCACCTGTTAGACAGAGGATAGTGTCACCTGTTAGACAGGATAGTGTCACCTGTTAGACAGATGATAGTGTCACCTGTTAGACAGAGGATAGTGTCACCTGTTAGACAGAGGATAGTGTCACCTGTTAGATAGAGGATAGTGTCACCTGTTAGACAGAGGATAGTGTCACCTGTTAGACAGAGGATAGTGTCACCTGTTAGACAGAGGATAGTGTCACCTGTTAGATAGAGGGTAGTGTCACCTGTTAGACAGAGGATAGTGTCACCTGTTAGACAGAGGATAGTGTCACCTGTTAGACAGAGGATAGTGTCACCTGTTAGACAGAGGATAGTGTCACCTGTTAGACAGAGGATAGTGTCACCTGTTAGATAGAGGATAGTGTCACCTGTTAGATAGAGGATAGTGTCACCTGTTAGACAGAGGATAGTGTCACCTGTTAGACAGAGGATAGTGTCACCTGTTAGACAGAGGATAGTGTCACCTGTTAGACAGAGGATAGTGTCACCTCTTAGACACCTGTTAGACAGGAGTGTCACCTGTTGGACAGGATAGTGTCACCTGTTGGACAGGAGTGTTACCTGTTAGACAGAGGATAGTGTCACCTGTTGGACAGGATAGTGTAACCTGTTAGACAGGATAGTGTCACCTGTTGGACAGAATAGTGTCACCTGTTGGACAGGAGTGTCACCTGTTGGACAGGAGTGTCACTTGTTGGACAGGAGTGTCACCTGTTAGACAGGAGTGTCACCTGTTAGACAGGAGTGTCACCTGTTAGACAGGAGTGTCACCTGTTGGACAGGATAGTGTCACCTGTTGGACAGGATAGTGTCACCTGTTAGACAGAGGATAGTGTCACCTGTTGGACAGGATAGTGTCACCTGTTGGACAGGATAGTGTCACCTGTTAGACAGAGGATAGTGTCACCTGTTAGACAGAGGATAGTGTCACCTGTTAGACACCTGTTAGACAGGAGTGTCACCTGTTGGACAGGATAGTGTCACCTGTTAGACAGAGGATAGTGTCACCTGTTAGACAGAGGATAGTGTCACCTGTTAGACAGAGGATAGTGTCACCTGTTAGACACCTGTTAGACAGGAGTGTCACCTGTTGGACAGGATAGTGTCACCTGTTGGACAGGAGTGTTACCTGTTAGACAGAGGATAGTGTCACCTGTTAGACACCTGTTAGACAGAGGATAGTGTCACCTGTTAGACACCTGTTAGACAGGAGTGTCACCTGTTGGACAGGAGTGTTACCTGTTAGACAGAGGATAGTGTCACCTGTTGGACAGGAGTGTCACCTGTTAGACAGGACAGTGTCATCTGATAGACGGGACAGTGTCACCTGTTAGATAGAGTATAGTGTCACCTGTTAGATAGAGGATAGTGTCACCTGTTAGACAGGAGTGTCACCTGTTAGACAGTGTTCAGTATAGCTGGGATCTAGTTAAAGAATATATGTAACAAATATAATTACGAGCGTATGATAGATGGCGTAGCTGGGCGCAGAGTTGCGAGTGTTGGCAAGTAGAGGCAAATAAATTAAACTCTCAGAGCTTGGGAAACCGGGGGCCCTGGCAGAGTGAGTTCACTCAAGAATCGCGCATAAAATGTTGGAGTTCAAGTGGCAACCGCGAGTCAGCCGGCTGCATGGGATCACTCCACAGCTGGCGGCACCCTCCCATGCCTTCCCAGCATCACAAATTATAGTTTTCTCCTCAGCCAGTTTCAGGTCCTCACGGGCGGTTCTATCGAATGAAGAAGTTCACTTTGGGTGAGGTGAATTGGCTGCATAGTGAGTACTGCTGCGGGATCCAGTTGCCATGGCAACTATGAGAATGTGAAGAAAGAATTCAGTGCACCTGGATAGTAGTTTAGAATAAAGTTTTATTATATTAATGCTTTTGGCTTAGAGGCATGCTTTAAAATAGTATAGTGAATAGACTAGCAATCCATATAGTATAGTGAATAGACTAGCAATCCATTACTTAGCAAAGAAATTAACGCATCCCAGAGGGCGCTGTCGCCACAAGCTCAGCAGGGAATCCTTTGCTCCTTTATTCTCCATCCGGGGAATCTCTGGGCCTCCTACTGCCGCCTTTGTCTCCCAGAAGCCATCGCAATGTCAACAGAACAAAATTGCTAGAAAACTGTACAAAGGAAACTCAGCTGGGAGAAAATAGCAAAAGAGGGATGCTGAAGCTTCATGCCACATCTCTCCTACCCATTCTGAATTTTTCAAAGAATCCCAACTTCTAGAAAACCTTTTAAAAGACAAAGGAAAGGAATGGAAGTAAAGATTTTTAGGCAGCTATAACAGCCCATTCTTTTCTTCTCTATACTTTATACCTGCAAGGAAAAGTGTAAACGTGAAAAAGCACATAAAAGAAGCAATTAAGTTTGCGTGCAGAGGGACAGCCAATTACAAACGGATCTACATTGACTGAGAAAGTCTTGTTGAAGCAGAAATTTCATCTCTTCTTATAGGATTTTTAAATTGTCAAAATTGATTTGATTGCGTGCAAAAGTTCGGTTAGAACTTTAAATTTAAATAGTCATTTCTCAAGTTAGACAGCAGTTTTCCCAGTTAGATAGTAGCTTCCTCAGTTAGATAGTAGCTTTCCCAGTTAGATAGTAGCTTCCCCAGTTAGACAACAGCTTCCCCAGTTAGATAGTAGCTTCCCCAGTTAGACAACAGCTTCCCCAGTTAGATAGTAGCTTCCCCAGTTAGATAGTAGCTTCCCCAGTTAGACAACAGCTTCCCCAGTTAGATAGTAGCTTCCCCAGTTAGATAGTAGCTTCCCCAGTTAGACAACAGCTTCCCCAGTTAGATAGCAGCTTCCCCAGTTAGATAGCAGCTTCCCAGTTAGACAGCAGCTTCCAAAGCTGGATTAAAAGAGCCCAAAGTGTCCAACCGCAGTTTAAAAAAGTACAGCCAAGAATCTCAGCAGCTCATTAGCGGTGTTTCGTGCTGTCGAAAAGCAACCCCAATTAAGTTGCGTGGCCCACCTTGAGACAGTTTCGAAGTTGGCACTCGAATTGAATTTCAAGTTTCAAGTTTCAAAATCCGTGTCACGCAAAAAAGACTGACCTGAAAATAACGCACTGCAACACAGTTCAAAATGGCAATCCACGCAAACAGTTCGAAATGGCACTTCACACACACAGTTCAAAATGGCACTCAACACACACAGTTCAAAATGGCACTCTACACACACATTTCAAAATGGCACTCTACACACACATTTCAAAATGGCACTCCACACACATTTCAAAATGGGACACCACACACACATTTCAAAATGGCACTCCACACACACATTTCAAAATGGCACTTCACACACACATTTCAAAATGGCACTCCACACACATTTCAAAATGGCACTCCACACACACATTTCAAAATGGCACTCCACACACATTTCAAAATGGCACTCCACACACATTTCAAAATGGCACTCCACACACACATTTCAAAATGGCACTCCACACACATTTCAAAATGGCACTCCACACACACAGTTCAAAATGGCAATCCACACACACAGTTCAAAATGGCAATCCACGCACACAGTTCAAAATGGCACTCCACACACACACGCAGTTCAAAATGGCACTCCACACACACACGCAGTTCAAAATGGCACACACAGGTCGATCAAATGAAAGTACTTTTATGCTGATGAACAATGTTTCTAAGAAAGTGAGAATTCCATATCAAAACTTCTACCAGAATTAAAAATGTCAATCAAGCAGACAAAATATTCAATTCGAAAAGAACGCTTTGAACTCTGAATTTCAGAGAGATGAGATGAAGAGATATGAGCCACTATTACAGCTGATTCTTGCAATTGGATAAACAAGAGTAGCAATGGGCTAGAGGGGAATTTTTGCTGCATGAGCTGCAGCATTGCATATACTATAGTAGTGATTGACAGTTTTTCAAATTCAACAATACCCTGGAAACGCTAAGCGTATTATGTGAGCCTCATATACACCGTATAACAATTGAGACTATGCAGCGCACACGTTTGCCAATATTTTTTCAAGTGGGATAGGAAGAGACCCCCAGCTATATAGGGGATATGGAGGAGACGTACCGGCAGTTGCGGAGACTGCACGTGCCCTTCACCCTTAATTCTGTGCGAGATGCGCTGCGCGGGCAACTGCAAATTGAGTTCTGAGCAGCTCTGAAGAGTGTTGAGACAGACAGGCAAAGTGAAGGATTGCTGCGATGCCTGACCTGTGGAAGCAAGGGAGACACTCCAGTTTTATGCAGGAGCAGATGATGCTGCCCTCAGCCAACCGCGATGGCAACCAATCAGATGTTTTGAGTCGAAAAAGTTGTTTAAAACACTTTCGACGATAAAATAACATGTATCTCTAGCACCTGTTGCTTAGTACTAATAGTAGTTAAAATGAACATGAATAATATTAGCGAGTAAAAGCGACTTTTGTCTGCCTGTCTTTCTTAATGTCTGCTTGATATTTTGTGCTGTCTGTTTTCAGTGTCTGCCTGTCGCCCTTAGTGTCTATTAATCTTTCTAGTCTGTCTGTCGTCCTTATAGTGTCGGTCCGTCGCCCTTAGTGTCTGCCTGTCTTTCTTGTGTTTGCATGTCTGTTTGTCTGTCTTTATTAGCGTCTATCGTTTTTTCTGTCTATCTTTCTATTCAATATATCTTAGCAGTCTGTCCTAGTCGTGTTTCTCTATCTTACGTACATGTATGTCTTTCCCCAGCTTCTCTCGCAGATCCGCGGACACTTCTGCTCCATTTTTTATTCAATGTTTACCGCTGAGCTGAGGACAGAAAAGACAGGACCGATTTCCAGTTTACCACATGTGATGTTGATAATGGCAGATGGCCGAAATTTCCATTTATTAGCTCGTTTTATTAATGTATGTACTAATATAGCGCAAGAAATATGCGAACTTAATTAAATTATAAATTTAATTAAACGGGCAATCAGCAAAGCATTATTTTCATTTTCTAACCAATGCTTTGCTTGTCTGGGAGTTCTGCTCTGTCTCAGTGTCTGCAAGTCTGTCGGTCTGTCTCAGTGTCTGCAAGTCTGTCGGTCTGTCTCAGTGTCTGCAAGTCTGTCGGTCTGTCTCAGTGTCTGCAAGTCTGTCGGTCTGTCTCAGTGTCTGCAAGTCTGTCAGTCTGTCTCAGTGTCTGCAAGTCTGTCGGTCTGTCTCAGTGTCTGCAAGTCTGTCGGTCTGTCTCAGTGTCTGCAAGTCTGTCGGTCTGTCTCAGTGTCTGCAAGTCTGTCAGTCTGTCTCAGTGTCTGCAAGTCTGTCGGTCTGTCTCAGTGTCTGCAAGTCTGTCGGTCTGTCTCAGTGTCTGCAAGTCTGTCGGTCTGTCTCAGTGTCTGCAAGTCTGTCGGTCTGTCTCAGTGTCTGCAAGTCTGTCGGTCTGTTCTGTCTCTCTGTCTGTCTGTCTGTCTGTCTGTCAATCAGGCTAGTTTATCTCACAGACGGCAAGCAACACAAGAAAAGAAGGTGTAAACAACAGACTCACACTAGATTAGACACATTTTGCATTTAAAATTTAAAAGAAAGATGTCAAATTCTACTCGCTAGAAATATTTTAACCTATTTAATCATCAAATTTATTTACCAGCATCCATTCGTTATAATTAATTTGTCTAATAATACACAAAATATAATTAGTTTGTACCGTTTGCTAAACTAAAAACTAAAAACATAGGGACGAGAATAGCTGGAGACCAGTGTCTGATAGCCAAACTGTTTTTCTATTTTAGAGCCAAAAAGTAGTTTACGAGCCACTCAGATAGTAAAACACACACGGATTTTGCTAATCTAACAAAATATAAGACTGGTGCGCGCAAGCAAATTACTAACAGTAGTAAATAGTTAGTATTAGAATTTAGCAATCCAACAGTGAGCAGAAAATAAGGGAGATGCACAGATTCGACTCATTTTCATTCGGTATGCTCTAGCGCTGTTATTTAAATTCGTTAAATAATTTAGCTAACTTTATTAATTTTTTAATAACGACACGTGACCACGGCAAGCTTTTTTAAGAGTGTGTCGTATTACTTACAGTAGTCATAAATTTTTAAAGCACGTAAAGTACTCAGTTTCACCACGGGCCCAGGTAAGACAATATTATAACAGAATTCCTACCTGTTACACCTGGGCCCAGGTAAGACAATAATCTAACAGAAGACCTATCTGTTACACCTGGCCCAGGTAAGATAGTAATCTAACAGAAGTCACATCTGTTACGCCTGGGCCAGGTAAGATATTAATCTAACAGAAGTCCTATCTGTTACACATGGCCCAGGTAAGATAGTAATCTAACAGAAGTCACACCTGTTACACCTGGCCCAGGTAAGATAGTAATCTAACAGAAGTCCTATCTGTTACACATGGCCCAGGTAAGATAATAATCTAACAGAAGTCACACCTGTTACACCTGGGCCCAGGTAAGATAATAATCTAACAGAAGTCCTATCTGTTACACCTGGGCCCAGGTAAGATAATAATCTAACAGAAGTCCTATCTGTTACACCTGGGCCCAGGTAAGATAATAATCTAACAGAAGTCCTATCTGTTACACATGGCCCAGGTAAGATAATAATCTAGCAGAAGTCACACCTGTTACACCTGGGCCCAGGTAAGATAATAATCTAACAGAAGTCCTATCTGTTACACATGGCCCAGGTAAGATAATAGTCTAACAGAAGTCCTATCTGTTACACATGGCCCAGGTAAGATAATAATCTAACAGAAGTCCTATCTGTTACACATGGCCCAGGTAAGATAATAATCTAACAGAAGTCCTATCTGTTACACATGGCCCAGGTAAGATAATAATCTAACAGAAGTCCTATCTGTTACACATGGCCCAGGTAAGATAATAATCTAACAGAAGTCCTATCTGTTACACATGGCCCAGGTAAGATAATAATCTAACAGAAGTCCTATCTGTTACACATGGCCCAGGTAAGATAATAATCTAACAGAAGTCCTATCTGTTACACATGGCCCAGGTAAGATAATAATCTAACAGAAGTCCTATCTGTTACACCTGGGCCCAGGTAAGATAATAATCTAGCAGAAGTCACACATGTTACACCTGGCGGCTACACCTGTGCACAGTCTGGAGAAAGATCTAAGAATTAATCTACCTTTTTTAGAGTGAAAGCTACTATGAACAACGCTTATATACGTGGAAAAAGTTGATAAATCTATAAGTTTATGGTAACTATAAATATATATATAGTAGACTACAGCAACATGTTGTACGGGTCCTCCAGACAGGCCTTGAATTCGGCCAGCCATTTGGCTCCAACCGCGCCGTCAACCACGCGATGATCGCTGCATAGGGTGGCCCGCATCACTGTGCTGGTGGCGTAGCTGGAATCAATTAAATAAGCCAAATCTGGTGATGAGCTGCATTTATTGAGTAAACCAGAGTTATTCACGAGATCACGAGATCAGCTTTCTCAAAGTTTCAGATGTTTGAGTAAGCGTAAGCGCTACTTAAAATCTGCATATCATTCAGTAAGCGCTACTTAAAATCTGCATATCATTCAGTAAGCGCTACTTAAAATCTGCATATCATTCAGTAAGCGCTACTTAAAATCTGCATATCATTCAGTAAGCGCTACTTTTAGGCTTCATGCCATTCAGTAAGCGCTACTTTTAGGCTTCATGCCATTCAGTAAGCGCTACTTTTAGGCTTCATGCCATTCAGTAAGCGCTACTTTTAGGCCTCATGTCATTCAGTAAGCGCTACTTTTAGGCTTCATGCCATTCAGTAAGCGCTACTTTTAGGCTTCATGCCATTCAGTAAGCGCTACTTTTAGGCCTCATGTCATTCAGTAAGCGCTACTTTTAGGCTTCATGCCATTCAGTAAGCGCTACTTTTAGGCCTCATGTCATTCAGTAAGCGCTACTTTTAGGCCTCATGTCATTCAGTAAGCGCTACTTTTAGGCTTCATGTCATTCAGTAAGCGCTACTTTTAGGCCTCATGTCATTCAGTAAGCGCTACTTTTAGGCTTCATGCCATTCAGTAAGCGCTACTTTTAGGCCTCATGTCATTCAGTAAGCGCTACTTTTAGGCTTCATGTCATTCAGTAAGCGCTACTTTTAGGCTTCATGTCATTCAGTAAGCGCTACTTTTAGGCTTCATGTCATTCAGTAAGCGCTACTTTTAGGCTTCATGCCATTCAGTAAGCGCTACTTTTAGGCCTCATGTCATTCAGTAAGCGCTACTTTTAGGCTTCATGCCATTCAGTAAGCGCTACTTTTAGGCCTCATGTCATTCAGTAAGCGCTACTTTTAGGCTTCATGTCATTCAGTAAGCACCTCGATTCCTCAGTATCAGTGAAGGTTACTCACCCCTCTTTTTCGCCCTCCTTGGCAGCAGGCGCTGGCACAAGAATCTTCTGAGCGCCACCTACAGCCAGGATGCAGGCCTGCGGCGGGTTAATGATGGCTGAGAATGACTCAATGCCGAACATTCCCAAGTTGGAGATGGTGAATGTGCCGCCTTGGAACTCCTGCGGTTTCAGCTTGTTGGCGCGGGCCTTTTCGGCCAGACGAACAACATCGGAGTTGATGCCGACGAGGCCCTGAGGATTAGGATGGTCAGCGGGTATGACTTCGTTAATATCAGACATCTCACCTTCACCTGGTAACTGCAATATAGAAAAGTGGATCTGTGACAGAAATGCTTCAGATCTGTGACAGAAATCTTTCAGATCTGTGACAGAAATGCTTCAAATCTGTGACAGAAATCCTTCAAAATCTGTGACAGAAATCATTCAGATCTGTGACACATCCTTCAAGATCTGTGACAGAAATCTTTCAGATCTGTGACAGAAATCTTTCAGATCTGTGACAGAAATCTTTCAGATCTGTGACAGAAATCTTTCAGATCTGTGACAGAAATCTTTCAGATCTGTGACAGAAATGCTTCAAATCTGTGACAGAAATCCTTCAAGATCTGGGACAGAAATCATTCAGATCTGTGACACATCCTTCAAGATCTGTGACAGAAATCTTTCAGATCTGTGACAGAAATCTTTCAGATCTGTGACAGAAATCTTTCAGATCTGTGACAGAAATGCTTCAAATCTGTGACAGAAATCCTTCAAATCTGTGACAGAAATCTTTCAGTTCTGTGACAGAAATCTTTCAGATCTGTGACAGAAATGCTTCAGATCTGTGACAGAAATCCTTCAAATCTGTGACAGAAATCATTCAGATCTGTGACAGAAATCCCTCAAGATCTGTGACAGAAATCATTCAGATCTGTGACAGAAACCCTTCAGATCTGTGACAGAAATCTTTCAGATCTGTGACAGAAATCCTTCAGATCTGTGACACATCCTTCAAGATCTGTGACAGAAATCTTTTAGATCTGACAGAAATCCTTTAAGATCTGTGACAGAAATCCTTCAAGATCTGTGACAGAAATCCTTCAAGATCTGTGACAGAAATCCTTCAAGATCTGTGACAGAAATCCTTCAAGATCTGTGACAGAAATCCTTCAAGATCTGTGACAGAAATCCTTCAGAACTGTGACAGAAATCCTTCAAGATCTGTGACAGAAATCCTTCAGATCTGTGACAGAAATCATTCAGAACTGTGACAGAAATCTTTCAGATCTGTGACAGAAAGCCTGTTATAACTTTGACAGAAAACCCTGTTGAACTGTGGCAAAGCCGCAAAAAGCATGGATGAAAAAAGACACACAAAATGAGGTAAATCATACTACTACTGTAAGCAGTATTATTTGGATATACACATAAATAAGTTAAAACATTTCCCACCTTAGCATCTGCGCTAAACACGATAGGCGTAATCAAGCCATTGTCGGTAGCCACAGCCACCGAGATGTCGGCCCTGCTGTACTGCCTAATATAAGTATCATACCAAGCGCTGTTACACTCCGGCACCCGGCCCAGGGCTACAGCTGTGGCTTTGATTACGAAATCGTTCACGGACAGTTTCACGCCACGACCAGCCAGCTGTTTGTTGAGCTCCGAACGTACGCGAAGTACTTTGTCCATTGATATCTGCGAGTAAGGTAAGCGACAGTTTGGTATGCAGAAGAACACGGGATTCGAACTCAGGACCTTTGTTAAGAGGATTCTCAAGAGTGACAGGGCGATTCTCAAAGGAGTGACAGGGCGATTCTTAAAGGAGTGACGGGACGATTCTCAAAGGAGTGACGGGACGATTCGCAAAGGAGTGACGGGGCGATTCTCAAAGGAGTGACAGGGCGATTCTTAAAGGAGTGACAGGGCAATTCTTAAAGGAGTGACGGGGCGATTCTTAAAAGAGTGACAGGGCGATTCTTAAAGGAGTGACAGGGCAATTCTTAAAGGAGTGACAGGGCGATTCTTAAAGGAGTGACAGGGCAATTCTTAAAGGAGTGACGGGGCGATTCTTAAAAGAGTGACGGGGTGATTCTTAAAGGAGTGACGGGGCGATTCTTAAGAGTGACAGGGCGATTCTTAAAGGAGTGACAGGGCAATTCTTAAAGGAGTGACGGGGCGATTCTTAAAAGAGTGACAGGGCGATTCTTAAAAGAGTGACAGGGCGATTTCCATGGATTGTTCATAGTATATAATTTTAAAGGAGAAACATTAGAACAGAATTATTTCCTTATAAGTAGATAAACGAATAAAAATAATATCTATAATTTAGCTACTTGCATTTCTACTATCAGTAGTATTATAAGTTTGCAAAAATCACACTGGCTCACCTGTACAGTCAGATAATAGTGAGGAATAGACTGCTTAGACTGGGTTAGTCTCTTAGCAATGGTGGATCGCATGCTAGACAGAGGCAGGTCAACATAGTCAGCACCTGGTGGCACAGTAGCAGCCTTGCCCGGAGCAGCATCAGCAGCCTTACTGACGCCAGTAGCGGCAGCATTGAGCACATCAGCTGATACAATCCTGCCATCAGCACCCGAAGCTGTGCCAACGCTAGCCAAATCAACACTTTTCTCTTTGGCTATTAATTTAGCATATGGCGAGGCTTTGATACGATCCGAGCTACTGACTGGAACAGCGGCGGCGGGAGCGGATGCTGGGGCGGAAGAAGCCGCCGGGGCGGATTGAGCAGGTGCTGGCGGCGGAGTTGACGCCGGAGCAGCTCCGCCAAGTTCGGCAGCCGTAACCGAGGCAAACTTAGACGCGTCAGATTCATTTTCGGCAAGAACGCAGAGCACTGAGCCTAGAGGTATGTTTTTAGCTCCGCCAGGTACAAATATCTTAGCTAGGTAGCCTTCCTCGCTAGCCTCAAAACCCATTGTGGCTTTGTCTGTCTCAATTTCTGCTAATAAATCGCCTTCCTTAACGTAATCGCCTTCTTTCTTCTCCCAGGAGACAATTGTGCCCATTTCCATGGTTGGCGACAGAGCTGGCAGGGTGATGGCCTTGTGAGGCGGCAGGTCTGCGGGAAGAGGGGGCCGAGAGTCCCAATGCTAAATAGTATGAGTACATTCAAATCAAAGGTTATTTTTAAACACAACATTAAGCATTTAAATATATGATAGAGCGATTCTCAAAGGAGTGACAGGGCGATTTTCAAAGGAGTGAGGGCGATTCTCAAAGGAGTGACAGGGCGATTCTCAAAGGAGTGGCGGGGCGATTCTCAAAGGAGTGACAGGGCGATTCTTCAAGGAGTGACAGGGCGATTCTCAAAGGAGTGACAGGGCGATTCTCAAAGGAGTGGCGGGGCGATTCTCAAAGGAGTGACGGGGCGATTCTCAAAGGAGTGACGGGGCGATTCTCAAAGGAGTGACAGGGCGATTCTCAAAGGAGTGGCGGGGCGATTCTCAAAGGAGTGACGGGGCGATTCTCAAAGGAGTGACAGGGCGATTCTCAAAGGAGTGGCGGGGCGATTCTCAAAGGAGTGACGGGGCGATTCTCAAAGGAGTGGCGGGGCGATTCTCAAAGGAGTGACAGGGCGATTCTCAAAGGAGTGACAGGGCGATTCTCAAAGGAGTGACAGGGCGATTCTCAAAGGAGTGACAGGGCGATTCTCAAAGGAGTGACAGGGCGAAGGAGTGGCGGGGCGATTCTCAAAGGAGTGACAGGGCGATTCTCAAAGGAGTGACAGGGCGATTCTCAAAGGAGTGACAGGGCGATTCTCAAAGGAGTGACAGGGCGATTCTCAAAGGAGTGACAGGGTGATTCTCAAAGGAGTGACAGGGCGATTCTCAAAGGAGTGGCGGGGCGATTCTCAAAGGAGTAGCGGGGCGATTCTCAAAGGAGTGACAGGGCGATTCTCAAAGGAGTGAGGGCGATTCTCAAAGGATCAGGGCGATTCTCAAAGGAGTGACGGGGCGATTCTCAAAGGAGTGACGGGTCGATTCTCAAAGGAGTGACAGGGCTATTCTACAAGGAGTGACAGGGCGATTCTCAAAGGAGTGACGGGGCGATTCTCAAAGGAGTGACAGGGCTATTCTACAAGGAGTGACAGGGCGATTCTCAAAGGAGTGGCGGGGCGATTCTTAAGAGTAACTCATCATGCACGATGATGAGAAGCGGGTTGGGAATAAATATTGGAACACAAGCACACAATTAACAAAAAACTGTTGACTCAAAACTACTAAAGAACACACAGGAGGGTAGCACTAAATACTGATTAAGACATTATTTAAAAACCGTTCCTTTTATGCCATTTTTACGTGCAAGCATTGCAAAATTAATCGAATTGGTTAAATAGGTTTAAAATTCAATTCAAAAGTGCAAGACGTTAGAAAAACACAGATTAGATAGACGTTAATGATTCAGGTTCTAGTCGAGAGATGTTTGTCAGCTTGCTAATAGATTGCTGACTTTTTACACTTAATATCCATCGCTTGCTACTCATAAGTAGGCTAATAGCACAGCATAACACAAAATCTTTTATCGTATAAACCCACTACTTTTAGCAGCACCAGCGGCAGGAGAAGGAGATGACTGTTGCTGCTGCTGCTGCTGCTGAGAGTCAGCCGGAGCCTTCGCAGCGCCCCCAGCAGGGGGAGTGTAGTTCTCAAACGCGGCCACCTCATCTTTGCTGGCAACCACAACACACAGAGGCGAGCCAAGTGGCAGGCCTTTAGTACCGGCTGGGACAATAATTTTAGCTAGAAATCCCGGCTCGGTCGCTTCAAATCCCATTGTGGCTTTGTCTGTTTCAACTTCGCACAGGACGTCGCCTTCGGCAATTTCGTCGCCAACAGATTTGTCCCAGGAGACAATGGAGCCGGACTCCATTGTTGGGGACAGGGCTGGCAGGGCTACGAGCTGGTGCGGTGGCAGGTCTAAAAGCAAATATGACAATTTAATTAACGCCTGGAACGTATGCAAACGAACTGCGACAATTGAGTCGAACAATAAAGCTTAGCCCAGTAATTAAGATGATTATAAATTTGCAAATTGTCTCTATTTATTATTTAGTATTGTTAGGAACAGCCACAGATACTAGAATAACTAGAATGGCCACTTAACACATTTGCGTGCAAGCTACTTTCAGTTCAGTAGTAAGTAGAACAGAAGGATTTTAATGTACTTTTTGGCTAATTTATTGGCTCTTACTCAGCTTAAACCCTCCAACCGCGCCATTCCACACTACCCCCCCCCAGCTTCCGCCCCAATTTTTATTGCCTTTCTCGGAATTCCACAGCCTAAATCTGCCATGTACATTTTAGTTGAATGGCTAATGTACATTGTTGCTGAACCAATTAGCAAGTCGCCTGCAAGCTTGGGGCGTTGGGCTTCTAAAGTCATTTCAGCTGCCTTTATTTTTATAAAATAGCTTATGTATTCTTCTTTGCTACTGAACTGAAAGTAGAAAGCAGTTTTGCTAAGTATATGTGCCTGAGTGGCCCATCTAGTCATTCTAGGATCTGTGAGAAAACCTATAAAATGACTGCAAATGTGCAAAGTCCCCGGTGAAAACGGTTAGTTAGACCAAGAAGTGTCCCAGAGTATTTGCAGATAACAGGTAAAATAGGAAAGAAGTGACTCTAGATGCATCTAGAACAAGATGTCACAGTACAAGTTGCCAAAAATTCTGAGGCATGCCAGAGTCGCTGTAGAATCACTCTGAGTTGCGTCTAAAGTACATCTGCATCACTTTATGAATTTTTGAATCACATTTTGCATTTATAACTTATTCTGAGGGAGTTCAGGGCGATTTTGAGGGAGCTCAGGGCGATTCTGAGGGAGCTCAGGGCGATTCTGAGGGAGTTCAGGGTGATTCTGAGGGAGTTCAGGGTGATTCTGAGGGAGTTCAGGGTGATTCTGAGGTATTTCAGGGCGATTCTGAGGGAGCTCAGGGCGATTCTGAGGGAGCTCAGGGTGATTCTGAGGGACTTCAGGGTGATTCTGGGGTATTTCAGGGCGATTCTGAGGGAGTTCAGGGTGATTCTGGGGTATTTCAGGGCGATTCTGAGGGAGTTCAGGGCGATTCTGAGGGTGATCAGGGCGATTCTGAGGGAGCTCAGGGCGATTCTGAGGGAGCTCAGGGCGATTCTGTGGGAGCTCAGGGCGATTCTGAGGGAGTTCAAGGCACTCTATTTAGTCTACTTGAGTTAGTAGAAAGTTAAGCGCCAACACATCTCTTGGACGAATTTTTTCCCCGACTCAACAGTCGCCTCTCTGTAGCAATACAGTCATTTGAGTCGTTAGAAAGTCACAAGAGTTGCATCAGAGTTGCTAGACTGACTTTCTAGTGAGTTGTTTGCTATGACTCCTTAGCATTTCTTGTCATAGTAACATTTTCAACAATCAACAGTGTCAGTTAGTTACTGAAGGTGCCTTGGGCCATCAACACAAATTGAAGCAACAGTTGACTCATAGCCAGTGAGGAGCCAAATAGTCATACCCATTCTGCTACCTCCTGAGCACTGAGCACATACAATGACACCAAAACTGTACGCAGGCTTACACTAATACACACACTCACAAGATGTACAGAAGCCTTGATTTTCTAATTTTTAGGCACTTACACTCTCAGAGCATTATTGGTTTACTTTATTTGAAAACTATTGAATTTTTTTTGATAAAAAAACAAAAAGTGCTTATATACTAAATCAATGAAAATTGCTATTATTACAAGTAAATTATGTTTAGTTAGTTGATATTTAATACCTGAATAATGCCTGACAGGCTGTCTAAATAGCACTGCAGATTTTGTATGATATGGCAGAGCTGGTATCCTTGATTGTCCAATAAGGGATGTAGCCAAATGTTGTGGCCATTTTTGCTGACTTGCAATAGGCCTAAAATGGTTTTGGTTATCATTTGTCTTTTTACAATCACAAATAATCATAAATCAAAGAACAAAACAAAGTAAAACCTATCATTATGTTAGAACTAGCATATTTATATTTATATATGAAGAAAAGTATGAAGTGGGGCTTACTTCTGTCCTTATAAATAATTCCACCGCTTAGCCACCAGGCTGTGCTAGGGCTATTAGCTCTGTCTTTCTAGAATCCTAACTGTTGGCCTTTGCCTAGTCACTTTTCTTATGAGCTGCCACCAAAATTGTACTGATGCTTAACTTCTATCTACCTAATTTTCTTATTGATATACTTTTGCATAAAACCTGTACTCTTATTATTTGTAGCATATCTACTTCTTTATCTATTTCTACTGGTAGCATCTATTTATCTAATGGTAGCAATTGTATATATACCGTACTTTTAGCCTGAGTGGTCTAATGGAACTGTATAACCTTACTATCTCTCAGTCCTAGGCGTTCCCTAGATCAGAGAGTCACAGCCTTAGCAATTTCCTTGCCCTGAGGCGATTTCTCCTGCCCTAAGGTGACTATACAATTTGTAAGATTACTATCCTAAGGCAATCTCTTTTTGCCCTGAGGCACTTTCTCACTGATTAGTAGGCTTTTCAACACTACTCCCAATCATACATGCGCAACAGTCGGCCGAGTCGGCCGATCCGGCCGACCGATTTGGCGGCCAACCAAGGAAGTCGCAAAAATGCCCACCCGAAAAAACACCCAAGTAGTAGTACTAAGTAGCTGACGAGGCATTTTGGCTTAATAAGACAGTCATAGTTACTCCTGCCGTTTACCCAAAATTGCGTTAATTTTGCTTTAGGGTTTTTTTTACATGTAAGTCGCAATTTTGGCCAAAAACTACGTCGCATTTTTGTTAAAACTAAGTCGCACGGCCGACCAAATTTTGGAGGTTTCGCATGTATGCTCCCAATTTGGGGCTTTACTCTAGGAAATGAATAAGTCTGAAAGTTTTGCAAATAAGATTTTTATAGAACTAGATTGGCTATTATTCTCACAATTTGTGGTGAACGAAGAAGTTCTAAGTTAACTTCTCTTGGCCCATTCTATGCTCCTATTTATACTACTTGTACAGTATATATAAAACAAAAAGTTATTTTGCAAAATATTATTTGATTTCACAACATTAAAACAAAAAAGAATAATCTCTTTTTTGCGTAAATTCAAATATGGTAATTCCTAGGAAATGTTTCACGAACGTGTTTACTACTTATACTGGAAGGCCCTATACTACAAACAAAGCATATTGCGTCAAGTATACATATAGAACTTTTCAACAGTGATTATAATTAAATATTTGTAAAAAGATCATGCATAGGCCTAAATCATAACTAACTTAGTCTCAATTCTTAGTTAAAAAATCTATAAGCAAAGCTGAACTATTAATAAACTTAAATAAGATAATGATATATATTTTATAATTGTACCAACATTACTAGACAATCTAATTTAAAGTTTGATCAATGTACAGTTGATATGGATAAAAAATCTGGAGTATTCTTGCCAGTTTTAAACCCCAATCAAACTCAAACAAATATGATAGAGAAGTAAGCTATGAGCTTAAAAATTGGAATAGAAGGCATAAATCTAAAAACTAGCAGCCGAATTAAGTATTCGTGATATTTTTTGTTACCTCTGTGATCGTCCAAAAGTCAAATCCGACTGCTTGCAACTGCTCAAGCATCTGCTTATCAAACGAAATTTATGGCAAACTTTAAGATACTCCACGCCATCCAAAGAAACAAGCTTAGTTATATGCGACATAATGAATGCAATGAAAGTTTGCTTTCCGAGTAGAAACCTTTCTGGCTGTCCCGCCCGCACAAAGTGACACTCTGCTCAAAACAGGACAATGTACAGTTTAGTTTAAAATGTGTTCTAATAAAAAGAACCCTGTTTTTCATAAATCGTATTTTGCGGTGTTGCGTCATGTAGTAAAACAGAATTACTGCTACTTTCTTAATGGTAAAATTCTTGAATGTAAAAGCAGAAAAACATTTGCGCTTGTTTATTGCTATGTTTAATTTAGCAATTTAGCAATTTAGCAAACGATTTAATTTACTTTTAATCGTTAGATTCGTGCTTAAAAGTGTCACTATAAGATTCCTGAATGACTTCGATGTATTAATTAGCATCACATCAAAGAACGACTTGGGCTGGGGAAATAAGTAATAACCGACAGATATGTTAAATAAAATTGCACCAAAAAAAAAATTCAGACTGCAAGGCTACGTTCTTTAAGGTCATAAACAAGCTAAATAAGATTCCATAGAACAAGATAAGAGATCGTGATAGGAATCCCCACGCCAAGCCTGACGGATCGAGAGAACAAGAGAACGGAGGTGTGGCAGGTTACAAGGGTGAGTCGTCAGACGAGCACAACGTCAGCGGTCCAGGAACCACCATGAAGGGGAACAAAGGTTCTGAATGACAAAATAGAGATGGTCTACTAGCGGCCAGCATGCAGCAGGCCGTAAGAAATATGCATGTATGCTGGATGTTGTAAAGTAGCTCGGCGTCATGAAACTACAATTCATAAATTAATAATTATGTGATGCGAATTGTCTACTTTACACTAGGCCTGCTCCACGGACGTGGGCCTCAGTGTAAAGTGTGTTAACCCCCCCCCCGCCATTCCTCTCCCCCGGCCCTTCGCCCTCCTCTCCTCCGTCTCAACCCTCCGCCGCGTGCCGGGGGTTTTAAACCCATGCAGTATTTTCAGACTGCAGGCCTTTGTGCAACTGCTCGATCTGATTTTTTTATTTGTCAGCAACTATGGAAAGTGCACGCGCACTGCAACAGCCAGAGCAGAGCCAATAGACAAGCGTGGTCTCCCAAAAACAGGCTGCAAACATTGCCAACAACAGCTCTACGAACGGCTATGCCATCACTAATTGCAGTCTGAAGCTCCCGCAGCCGACTCTGACAGCTCCGGTGCGACTGTTGATGCAGGAATCATCGAAGACAAGTCAACAGGTGGGCACGAGCCGACGTCAGAGGGTGCAGCTGGCGACCTGGCGGAAATCAAGGCGCTGACACGGTGCCTGCAGCGCGAGCTCGAGGGGAATCAGACTGCTGACTCCCTACTTCAATTGGTGAGCCCTCAGCTTTTCCTACTGTGTGCATGAGGCCTTTTTTATCTTGTTCAGGTGTAGAGAGCGGTCAGTCAGCCAGAAAGCGCAGCCGCGGGCCTACCTGATGCGCGACTTTGTCAAGTCCAACGCCAATCAGTCAAGCGATAGAGTGTGACTGCCTGGGAGAACGGCAACGTTGGTATTCAAGAAGCAGCCGCCAAGCCTAAGCAAGATCTCCACCGGCCAATGGATCCCTAGCAATGCTCAAATCCTACAGACAGCGCCTGCAGATTGACGACGGAGCTCGCTCATCTACGTGAGGGTGCGAGCAACCGCAGCTGTCCCATCGCCACCTGAAGGCTCCACGCAATCTTGAAGGTCACTTTGAACCGACCCGGTATCTCCTAGCCGCAGGCGTCCGTTTGCCTGAGCTTCAACTCACCAGGGGGCTGTCAACGGTCTAGCTGCTGGTACCGGGACGTCTGCAAGCTGCCGGCTGCAGCAAGCCGCATCCCGCCCAACTGCATAGCTTGAGCAGCAATACGGCTGATGGGTCAAAAAACTAGATTAGCCACCCTTATTTCTATCTCCCACCCGCCCTTATTCCATTGTTTGAATCCCCTCGCCCCTGCCCGGTACCCCGACCCGCCTGGCGCCGCATAGGGTGCTGACGTCTTCCAACATGAACATGCCTTCTTGGAATCTTCTGCTCCACAACGACCCAGACGAGATATTCCAGCTCCGAAAGGCCTTCATAACGGCTCAACAAGCCTCCGCCTGCCTTCACGCACTCTACAAACTACCGTTCCGCTACTGACCATGCCGAGCAGGTTGACAAGTAACTTTCTGAAGAGCTCCGCCTTGGCCGCTTTCAACCCACTAGCGGACGCGTCATAGTGAATGCTATCGGCGCGATCCCTAAGTCTGACGGCAGCGTTTGGCTCATTCACGATCTCTCCAGTCCTTCCGGCTCTTCGGTCAACGTCTGAGATTCTCCTCCGTGCAGGATCCGCTGCGTCACATCCGGCCCTGTCTGCTTGCAGCAGGCCTACCGCTCTTTCGGCATCCACCCGAACGATCAGACGCTGACGGACTTCAGCTGACACTGAATCCTCCGTGATCACCGGCTGCCCTTTAGTGCCCGGGCCTCTCGCGAGATCTTTCACCGTCTCTCAGCCGCCATTCATCGTCACATAATTAGGCAAGGCTTCGAAGCTACTGTCAACTACCTGGATGACTGGGCAGTTGCCGGCGACTCACGGGAAGCCGCTGAATGCGCTTACGACTAGCTGGTGCACCTCCTGCAAGTCCTGGGCTTCACAATCAACTGGAGCGAGTCCATGGCCCCAACTTAGCGGCTGGTCTCCTTGGTGTTCAAATTGAAAAAAATTGACGGAACGCTGTCGCTACCCATGAACAAGGCCGCCAGCACCAGGGATTTGCTCAAGGACTGCCTCTCCCGCAACGTCTTCAAGCTCAAGCAGCTGGAGAGACTGACCGGGAAGCTGTGCTGGTTGGGCCAGGTCAACAAGCTGCTGCGTCCGTTCCTTCGCCCGCTTTTGACCTCATCAGCGACGGTCGAGATCTCCGGCTGTCTCAAGGAGCTCGTGATCTGTTGCAACGGTGGCTGCAGGCAGTGGACTCGCTCCGACCTACGCCGCTGCGCCCGCGCTTTCATCAATTGGTAGCCATCGAGTCTCACAGAAATCCGAAGGCGCCACTTGTATTGTAAGCGGCACCCGCTTCAGTGACTGGGTGTACGACTTCGAGTCAGAGTTCAAAGACCTTCACATCTGCGCCTCCTACTCAAATCAGCCTCAGCAAAATGTCCTTCATCCACAGAGCACCGGACCCTATCAAGGACAACGCCCGACTGGCTCACGTCTGCCTCGGAGCCCGACGCCTACTAAGCAGACAGCCACGCAGGGCAGAGCCGCTGCAGCCGCGTCATCTCCGCCTGCTCTGCAAAAGCTCTCTGCTTCAGCAATTGCCCCCCCCCACCCGGCGCCTCTTCGTGGCTTTAAAGCTGCTCTGCTGATCGCCTGGTGGGGCGTCCTTCGTCTGGGCGAACTGCTTCCATCTACCGCTGGGGATGCTCGACCTGCCCCGGCGGCCTTTGCCTGACCATTTGCAAGTCCAAGACCAACCAGTTCAAAAAGGAGCATCAGCTGCTGGTCTTCCTTCCGCAATGCTCCGACTTCCCACAGATCTGCGTGAGGGCCAGGTTGTCGAGCCACAGCAGTCTCTCTTCTCTGCAGAGTCCCGTTGGCTGCCTCGACCTTCATCCTGTTGTGATTCGAAGTATTGGCCCGTACTGTACGCTAGCTCTCTACCTCGCGCTTTCCGTCTACCGCTGCCCTTTTCGCTTCGTTTCTCTTCTGCCTAGAGCACCAGCGTGAAGAATCACTGCCGTAAGTGTCGTCCTGCCTTCTTACTTTGGTGTTCAGTGCAATTAGGACATTGTCCCCAGGGCCTGTTCCTTTGCTGCGACCCTGGTTGCCGGCCTACTGCCTGCGCGTTAGTGCGACAGCGGGTTGGCAAGCAGCAGGTGCTGAGTTTCCCTGCTCGTACAGAGCGGGGGACAAAGCCGGCTGGTCCGTTTTAGGACACAATAATCCAAGGGGGACACTTCTCAGGCTACAGTCCTTTTATTCCGATAACTAGTTTAAGCGCTGATTCACCATTCTGTGTATATTCTGTGGTCTGGGCAGTGGAGGAGCCAGCGCCGCCTTCCGTGGTAGCCTCTTCCTGGCCGACATCTGCTGCCTTAGAGACTGGCGCTCCGACTCCGTCTTCCGCTATTTCTCGGACGATGCAGCTTTTGCCCACAGGCGCTCTGCCGTCCAGCGGATCGCTGCTACCACTGACTAACCTTAATTCCTTCCCCCGCTTTTTATTTTTGAGGTTGCGGTCGCCCTCCCCACCTTGTTGCTGCTTCGTGCTCGCTGCCATCTCACCGCTTTTGCCTTCTTTCGCTGCTGGTAGGCTTGCGGGTTAATAGTGATTATATGAAAAATTGCAGATAACGTTGACATACGTTTAACCGGTCGATCACTTCTTTTTACGCTGCTGACTGAGGTCTGAGGTCACCCAAAGCCACTCAAAAGGCCGACGTTCGCCAGCATATCCGACGTACGTCGCTGTACGTCGCTGTACGTTGCTGGACGTCGCTGCATGGCAAACGGGTATTTTTCCATTACACCAACGAATCACGACGTCATACGTCTACGCCTGTTTAAAAGTTGTAAAACTCTTTCAGGACGTTAGTTTGTTGCGACTGCGGGGCTCTCTCCGAAAGGAGTATTGTATTATTAAATTAGAATGGAATCATAATTTCTAATTAACTTGCCCACAGAAGGAAACAAAGAAGACTTAATTAATCGAACGGAACAAGCCTTGCAGATTTATTGACCCGATGCTAAAATCCTACTCAATAGACTGTTTGCCTACGCTGTTTACCTATGATTTGGCGATCTCCAAATATGGAAGAATTAGATTTAGCTCGCTGGCAGGACGAGAGAGCAAGCAAATACACAGAAAAAATCCCTTCCGACTTGGATTAGATGGATCTGAGACTATTCTGTATACTCGAGTGATCTAGAGGTCCCAATACTATCTCGAGAGCCGTGCTTTGATTGGGCAAACATGAATAACCCGAAGACTATATAGCTATATATTCTTTATCATTCGAGCTAATGGTCATTCCCTTTCTTTGAGCAAGCATTCAATATGTTTCTGATCCAACTCAAGAATCGAGGCCAGGTTCTGTCGGCAGTCTCAATTGTACTGGTGCACTGCATCTGTTTCTATGGCAACGGAACTAGCGCTGAACCTGAACACTATCAATATCTTCGGGACAGGACTATCTGCACGAACGTAGTGTCCAATCGAGGTGTAAGTGGCGGCAGCACCTCTGGTGTTCTCGCTGTAGCTAAATGTCCTCCAGATGCGCTCGCATCAACTGCTGATAAATGCCACCAGAGTAACTCGGAGAAGTACATTGAACCCGATAAAGTACCCGTGCTAGATAGGCATGGTCAACTTTATTTAAACCAATACTGCCTAATCTGCAATAACCCAGCCGAACACACACCAGTGCATGTCCCTCTCAACTTTGTAAATATTTCCTGCACCAGAAATGTAACCAGCTCTGAGAGGGAACGAATGCGGTTGCATCGTCAGGGTGGTCCGATTGTTCTGCCAGACGATTGTCGAGGCACTTTCTATGGTAGCGCGGATATCCAACTGGACGACTGTTGCCTCATCAGCAATTCATCGCCCTGCCTATCAAAGGCGAGCACCGCGTGGGCTAATTCCGTTGATATTGTATTTAACTTTCGAGTTGACTTTTTCAACCTCTCTGGTAGATCGAAACTTACCGACCGGGATGATATCAAAGATTCTGATGGTAACTCTACAATATCGGTGGCGTCTACAGCGGAATCTTACTGCAAAACTTTTGCGCGAACTGTTCTGCTGATAATTTCGATGCTCAGCCTCTTGTGCCTCATCGCAGTGTACTGCTGCTGCTGCTTGCCAGGACTCCGAAACCGACCCGCGTACCTGCTGGTTTCGCACAGCTTCGCACTTCTGCTTGTCTATGCCATCGACTTGATTGACCTAATGGGACTTCCGAGCTTCTCTCGACAGCATCAGCTGTGGCTGTACTCTGTAACCGTGTTCGCGGCTGATGCAGCATTCTGCTGGGCTCTGCTCTTTGGTTGCGATCTGCTAAGAGCGCTCAGCGGTCTAGGCGTCAACAACACCGGTGGGGGTAACGTCCGTCAAGCGTCCGATAGGCGATCCAAAATCTCTGCTGCCATCCGTTTTTCCCTTATCGGTTGGGGCATTCCGCTTCTGTTTAGTGCCGCTCCGATTGTTACGCAGCACATGATATTGAACCAGCAGCAGCAACGGCAGCAACAACTTGGCAATTCTACCGAAGAAGGATTCACGAACTGGCGTCTACTACAGCTCGGAATCGTATTCGGGCCGTGGGCTGCAACGTTAGCACTGAATTGCGTCGCTCTAGCCGCTATTTGGCGTCGAATTTTTCTGGCCGCTCAAAATGCTCGTCAACGACCAGGCTGCGTAGGAGGAGGTGTTGGAAGCGGAGGTCACACAACTCGAGGGTTTTCCAAAGCTAAGCAACTAGCTGCGACAGCTTTGAAAGTGTCGGCGCTGTTAGGCGTCTGTTGGCTGCCGTTTTGTCTGGCCATCGCGCTGGGCTGGCCAAATCAGTCGATTGGCTTCTTTCTCAGCCAGCTGTGTCGCAGCTGTCAGGGCGCTCTGCTTCTGGCCGCGTTCGGCAGCAGCGCTCGAGTCCGAAGACAGCTGGCAGCCCGGCTAGCTAGCAGAAGGTCCACCACTGCTACTGGAGGCTCTTCCGGCAGCAACAGTCGGGGTCGACGCAACACCGGCGCGACAACGTGCGGCGGCAGTGGAGGCGCAACTGTGGCAGTTAGCCGACCACTTCAGCAGGACGTGGGGACCGGTAAAAGTTCAGCTCCTCTACTGCGTCGCAGCGAAGAATGTGGCGATGCTATTGGATCGGCTCATTGACAGAACACTTGTTAACAGTTAAACATTTACATGTGGCTACGAGGTTCGATATTACACGTATTTAATTCATGCAGTTGACAAAATCAAGGCACCAAAAGACTGATGCAGCTATAAAACCTTGCATGCAATGCTGCTGCGGTTATGTAGTTACAGTTTTATCACGTCGAAAAGCGTTTTATTTTGTACTCGTTGCTATACATGTAACTGCATAGTATACTCAACAACAAAAAAGTCGCCACCTTTGAGAGTGCGCAGTAAATTCCAGCTCAGTATTGACTTTTGGGTGACGCAACTTGCGCCACGCGACGCAGAGTTGGGCTGGGTGAGGAGGGATTGGGAAGAGCGGAGGGCGAAGATTGAAGCTTCCACCCGGTTTTCATTGTTGTTTTCAAGCGTTAATATTAAAATTGGAAAAGACACTATACTCACTGGGGCAAAGGGTGGGCCGGGACTTTTCAATGTTGCTGAGTCTATATTTCAACGATGAAATTGCCATCAAATGATGCCTAGTGTGTGATCGTGCAGTGAGAATGATACCCCACCTCGTTAATGTGTTTATGAATACAACAGTCCAACTTGTATGGCATAAGTCACGTTTGATATATCGATCGATAGACGTACTGCAGTATCCAGGGGTGTGACGTTGCAGTCCCAAACAATCCTGCTTTTAAATTGCTGAAACCTGGACGCTGATCGCGGCTGATGGACTCGTTCGAACAGCAAAATTATAGATGAGACCAGTTGATAGACTATTTAAAACGGGCAGTGACTGGTGGTGAGCAAAAAATTAAGTAATACACAGGGACTACTCAAACAGTGTTTGATCGTAGTCCCTGGTAGTACACACACACATGTATTCATTCGACAGGAGGCATGCATCCAGGGCTAGGGTCAAACTTCCTGCGGATAAAATTGTGGTTATACATGTATCGTAATTACTGCCTATCAAATACATGTATACTGTATACATGTACAGCTAAATGAGTTGCTAAATGTATGCTTCAGAATTTCATTTTACAATTACATGAACACCCCTCACACGTGTAATCCTAGCCCTGTAAGTGTATGTATGCGGAAAATTAAATTGACTAAACGTATACATACAAAACAACAACAACAGCAACAGAGTACGCTGTCAGTTCGCGAAAGCAGCGTCAGATGGCGCGCTTCGAAGCTTGGGCGCGAACAAAGGCCGCACCACCGGCAGAGTCCGGGGCGCCGGCGTCAGCCAGCAGACAGTCGACGTAGCGCCGAGTCCTCGCCTGTCCCCGCCGATAGGGTGCCTGCAACGTAAGTAGCAGCACCTCCTGCACCGGCTCCGGACAGTAGGCCTCGGCGCGGATGACGTAGCCTGCCAGCTGGAGTCACCGACGGCGCAGCAGATCGCTAGGACAGGCCAGGCCGGCGCGATGATAGAGCGCCGTGTTGGTGACTCGCTCGTTGCCGATCTTGAAGGCGGCGCGCAGCAGGCCAGCGTGCGCCGCGTCGACTTGAGCCTCGAGCGAGTCTGTCAGCGTCCAGGTCTCGGCGTTGTATAACAGGACGGTCTCGATCACCGCCTGGAACAGCGCCGCCCTCTGGCGGTCCGGTAGGGCCTCGGACTGCAGGACTGACCTTATAGAACGAAAGGCAGCCCAGGCAAGTCCTCGGCGACGCCGCAGATCCTCGCGGACGTCGGGAACCAGACCGCCCAGATAGACGAACTGCTGACATCTTGGAAGCTCACTCGCCTGTCTGTCAGCGCCTCGGCAGAATATTGCAGCCTCGGTGTCGTCCGGCACGCATAGCACGACGGTCTTCTGCGTGTTGACCACCAGGCCGACGCTCGCCGCAACGGCAACCAGCCTATCCAGCTGTCGTTGGGCGCCCTCGACGGTCGAGGACAGCAGGGCGAGGTCATCGGCTTAGCCAAGCACGCTGAGCCGTCTCTCCGGTTGGCGTCGACCCACGCGTCGCCGCAGCAGGAAGCCGTCGTCGTTGGAAGGCAGAGCAGTCCGTAGCACCCAGTCAAGCACCAGAATAAATAGGAACGGCGCTAGCGTATCTCCCTGGAGCACCCCGGAGGATGTCTCGAAGAAATCCGATAGGCCGTCCGGTGTTGAGACAGCAGCCGTCGTGCCGTGGTACAGCGCCATGACAGCAGAAATCAGCAGCTCTGGCACGCTGTACGCACGGAGCACCTTCGGGAGCGCGTCCCTCACGACCGAGTCGAAGGCCTTCCTGAAATCGACGAAGATCAGGATCAGGGTCAACTGGCGGATGCGCGCCTCCTCGATGACTCGGCGAAGAGCCAGGATCTGCGTCACTGTGCCGCGATGGGGCCGGAATCCGTTCTGCTCAGGCCGCAGGTACGGGTCCAGCACAGGCTGTAACCGCGATAGCAGCATGCGGTTGAACAGCTTCGCGGCGCAGGACTGTAGGCAGATGCCTCGATGCTCCTCGAGCTTGGTGGTGCCCGGCTTCTTTGGAATGGCGACGATGTGCGCCGTGGTCCATTCGTTTGGCGCCACCTCACCGGAAAGCACGCGGTTCATCACTCTGGCGACCTCAGTGGCCACACAGTGGATCCGCAGCGCCTCGATGGGCACCTCGTCCGGACCAAGCGCTTTGCCGCCCGGCGACTGCCGAGCGAACTTCACAACGTCGGCTGTGCTGACTGGGGCAACGTTGAAGCTCTCCTCCGCCGGCACGGCGTCTCCGGCGGCAGACTCAGATTTCTGGAAGCGGAGGGGGCGGCGCGTTGACAATGGCGGCGAAGAACTCGCGCAGCTCGTTCCTGCGTTCATCCGGAGTGTCGCCTGCCAGGTTGAGCGCGATGCGCCGCTTTCGCCCCGTCAGAGTGTTGATGATGGACCAGGCCACGCGCCCTCTGGCATCGGGCCCTGCGGCAGAGACGGCTTGGATGGCGTCATCGACAGCGGACTGCTGCCGCTGCAGGTAGACAGCCGCCAGAGCCTCCTCCGCCTCGCGAGTTTGCCGCCCACTCTGACGGAGCCTCTCCAGATCTTCCCTCGCTTCGTCGATCGCGGCGTCGTCCTGCCAGACCGGCTGCCCGCGCTGGGCCGGTCGCATCAGCGGGACTGCTTGCTCCGCAGCGGCTCGAACTGCAGCGCTCACCTCCGCGTACTCGGCTCCTCCACGCTTGTCACCCAGCGCAGTGACAAAGGCACCGGCAAAGCGACGTCGCGTCTCGGCGTCTCTGAGCGCGCGGTAGTAGCGCCGCGGTGGCCGCTTTGGCGGACGGTAGAGCGGGTCCCGAAGCCGAAGGTCGCAGATGAGCAGCCGATGGTCGGACCGCAGAGCCAGCGGCGTAATGGTGCGGCAGTTGGTGACGCGGCGGCGCTCACGAAAGCGCACAAGCACGTGGTCGAGCTGTGCCAGCCTCCGCGTAGCGTTCCGGCCGCGCGCGTTCCGCCGCCTCCGCTTGCAGCCCACGAAGGTCGCGAGCCTGCCCGGTGACTTGCGGAATCTGGTGTTGGCCGACACCATGTCCTGTCTCTCCAGGAAGTCCTCTAGCGCTCCGGTGTTGCCGTTCTCGCGCGCTGTCACGAACAGCGATCGCTCGGACCTACGCAGAACTGCGTTCAGGTCTCCGAGAATGACCACTGTGTCACGTTGCGCCATCTCCTCCACCCGCACCGAGAGTTGCTCGAAGATGGCCTGAGCCTCATCGGAGCGGGTAGCAGGCGGCGCGTACGCGCAGAACAGGCGGGCGTTCCGGCCGCGAAGCCGGACGTCGACCCGAAGCAGCCGAGAAGACAGGGAGACGCAGCGACAGCTCTGCTGCAGCCTCGGTCCGATCAGCGCTCCAACTCCTCCACGGCCTCGCTTATCCGCTGAGGTGTACCAGAGTGTCCAACCGGCGCCCAGGTCCTCACAGTGAAGTCCGGGGTCGGCTCTGATAGACACCTCCTGTAGTGCGATGACATCACAGCTGAGGTCGAGCGCTAGCCTCGCCAGCAGCCATCTCCGCCATGTGGCCTTGAGAGTGCGGCAGTTCAGCGTCCCGACTCGAAGCGTGCCCTCTGGTACGGCTGGGGCTCGGTGCTGGTGAGCCTCATGGTCCCCGGCGCCACCCGGAAGATCCAATTGGGCCAGCGCAGCAGCAGCTCGGCGGGCGGCGCCACGTTGCCGACCTCGCCAGTTTCGCTCGCGACGGCGTTCGACTCGCCGACGCGCGCTCCGCTGCCCTCGCTTGGTCCTGCCGCATTTGGCCGCCGCAGCAGTTAAGCGCGGCTCTCCGCTCTCACCACGAGGAGGTAGCGGCATTTATCTGCACCGTGCATGGTGCAAATAAATTAAGACGGTGCAAATAAATTAAGACATACATATACATACGAGCTACAAAATGCACGCACCTCAATTCACTGTACTGAAATTGGAAGAATATCTTCTCCCTGAGCCTTCTAAAGATTCGAAATATGTATGAAACTCAATTAAGCTATATGTAAATGTACATTTCAATGAAAACACCCTCTACAGACAATATTTTATTACATCTATTGAAGACCCTGAAACCAATTGATATTCACGTTGTGACTCGTTGTGGTTACATGTTTAATCCTCAATAATTTTTCTTCAGAGGCGCCAAAATATAGCGCTTTCGACGCCAAAATAAGTGCCTGCGGTGGTATGAGTGCCTTCAGCGCCAAAATGAGTGCCTGCAACGCCAAAATGAGCGTTGACAACAGGATTCTGAAAATATAATGGAAATGTAGGAATTTAGTCATATAATATAACATGTAGAATCCTTGGTTTTGTCCCCCCACCAAAAAATCCATGCATGGCGACGTCCCTGCGCATATTAGATGTAGCAACGCATAGCATATATTAGCAACCATGTGCGAATCAGCATCTCGATCATGTATGAAGCGCATAGGGGCGACACAGCCCCCCAAAGCCAAAAAAATGTAAAAGTTCAAAGCATTGGGCAAAAGTTGATTTCAAACGCAGTTGGATCGATACATTTGCTATGCACTTTACTGTATCACGCATAAAAAATAACTACGGTTACTTTTAGAGCATTGAGATTATTCAATAAATACTTCAAACCAAAAGTTAATTTTATATTAGAAACGTTTTGTTTAAATTTTTTAATTTTTCAAAAGTTAGGTCGACCTATTTCCAATCTAGGGCCTAGTTCTTTCAGATCCTGAGTGATGCGCACAGAAAAGAGGCACAAGGGCTACTCAAGTGACTCAGACGTGAAACCTCGTTTCTTGCGCATTTTTAGAGGCAGGTTTTTCCGAAAATACACCACAGAAATAGGAAATTTTCATTTTTCAGCACAAAAATTGTTATTTCTTTTGATAAGAAGCAGACCAATGTTCATTTCATACATGTCAATATGTTTTGCCTTTCTTTTAGCTCTATTGATATTCAAAGTTTTTTTATAAAATTTGGATTCTATGGTAATTTTCTATTCTTCATACTAGTACATCTGTACATTTAGCATAAAATTTAGTATATTTGGATTGTACTTGTATATATCTATGCCTAAAAACCATTAAAATGGCATAGCTGGCTAACCATGGCTGGTTGATGGTCGTTTTGTCTGTTGCTAGTTCGTCTGCCACTCTTTTAACTGCAAACACATGATGCAGTCATTTTGGCTACCTCAAAATATTCAATATAATATTAGGCCTAGTATTAATCAATTTAATGTGTTATACTTATAATATAAGTATATATAAATTTTTTTAAAAGATATTTACATCTTAAAGTACTTAAAATATTAAAGATAGTGTACTCGTTTTGTCAGAAGTATGAGAAAATCTAAAAACAACATTTCCCAAACAATCATAAGGCCTGATGTTAAGTTGTCAATAGGCCCCTAGGCCTAGGCCCTATTAATATAAGCTTATGCCTATACTATAATTATATTTTGACTTCTTATTTAATAAAAAATAAACTTTACAAAAAGGACATCATACATACATGTGCAACAGTCAGACAAGTTGGCTGATCCGGCTAACCGATTTGGTGGCCAACCAAGCCCAAGGTAAATTGCAAAAATGCCCAAAAATGCCCGCTTTAATAAATACTCAAGAAGGGCATAGTAGTAAGTAGATAATAAGGCATTTTGCCTTAATAAGATAGTCAAAGTTACTCCTGCTATTTATCCAAAGTTGCATTAATTTTGCTTTAGGGTTTTTTATACTACTTTTTTAGCCAAAAACCATGTCGCAATTTTTGTTAAAACTAAGTTGCACAGCCGACTGAATTTTGGAGGTTACACATGTATGATAGGCCTAGGTCTATCATATAATATATTCATTAATAGGGCCAAGGCTCATATCAAAGGAATTGCCAATTGTTATCAACTCAAGAACTGCAAATTTAGCCTTTAATAAGCTTATTATCTAGGCCTAGTCTAAATTCATTTGAAATTTTAATAATGTTACAATTTTATATTATGTTTCTTTGAATTAAAGGCTTACTAGGCCTATGCTATAATAAACAAAATTACACATACAAAAATAATATCTCATTGTAACTCTGCATGATTCAAATATCTTATAGAAAATTAGGCTTACCGCTTAGCATTATATATTTTATAGCTAATTTTAGCCCCCCTACTCTTTATTTTAAAAAGTCATTTTATCTGCCAGCAGACAAATGTCCATATATTGCACTATGGCTAGCTTGCTAGGCTTGGTATATTGGTTTTTAAATTTTTTTCTAATTTATTTTACTATTCTTAATCTTAGTTGACTTTAATTATAAACAATGTATAATAAATAAGTGTATAATAGAGACAATACAATAATCAATAGATTCATATAACCAATACCTTAAGCTTATAATTATTTCAATCCTTTTATCTCAAGTCAAGAGTCTTAAAACTTAAGTATTTCATAGGTAAATAAGCAATAGGTTGAGGCAACTATCACATTGAACAACCTAAAATATAGGGGGGCCTACCGGCCTAGACATATATGCATAATAATAAGTCTTCAAAGATATCAAAGTTATCTATATTGCTATTTTTTTAAAAAAATTACTTTTTATATTTATGCTTGCAATATATCATTGACACTAGCCTTTGCTCTTAATCATTAACTAGAATATATTTGCAACATATTTGTACAGTTGTTTGTTGCTTTATTATTGTAATAGTTGTAAGACTCTTCAAGACTAAGGGCCAGATTTTTGTAAGCACAACTTATGTCTAAGTCTAATAGAAACTATCCCTATTGGAATAATTTCTGAAAATGCATATATATGTCAAAGGTCTAGCAAAAATGTAGTTGTTCACAAGTGGTTATAAGTAGGATAGTTATTGTGTAATTATACTTAAATTGCACTGAAAAACTTTTATACTTTAATAGCAATATTTTGTTTTTAATTGTTGCTTCTATGATTCATTGGAATAATTTTTTGTTTTTTGTTGTTCATTGGAATAACATGAAACAATGTGTCCATACTGTAAGGGGATCATAAAACAAAAGTGAGGGGGGGGGTTAAAAAGGCAATACCTTGATTTCATTTTTGATATATGATCCCTTGCAAACAAATTTTTCGACTTGAGGGATTGTATTACAAAATTGATAAAAAGCCCAAGTTTCATTATCTAATCCCTTTCCATACATTTTCTCCATTTGAATGATTGTATAATAAAAGTGAATATAGAGATGTTCCTACTCCTGCTGAGAATCTTGTTGAAGCTTTGTTTGATTGCCTCATTTTAGTTGCATTCCACTTCAAATAGATGGCAATTAAAACTGCCTTAATGCAGTACCTTTGACTCATGAATAACATTTTGTCTGGTGTCTATTCTTTGACTGCATCTTTTACATAGGGATCATATAACAAAAGTGCATAAGAATGGGGATCGTAAAACAAAAGAATGCCTAGACTCCTAATAGTCATGTGTTAATTTCAGAAAAGAAAAAACCAAATTAAATGCAAATTAAATGTTATATTTCTATATAAGACTATTAAAATAAGTATCTAATATTATGATAGCAGTGAATATAACCCCAAAATTAATTTGTATAATGGCTGATTATAGTAATGTTAGTAGTTTGTAAGTTGTTGATTTTCTTTTTATCTAGATTATATTAGTGATATTTTTAGAACTTGTAAATATTTGAATAATAATTTTATAGAAACCGAAGTATATTTTGCCTAAATATATCTATATTATTGGCATGGAAGATGTTTACTCAAATTGTCTAGCAAATATAGGCTTGAATTGCATGAATAAATTTTGCCATTGCTTATTGGGTGCCCAGAAAAGGGGCACTAGATTGCTAGTCTGGTTACTATAAAGTTATACAGAATTAATATAGTAGCCTTTCTGAAAAGTTCATGACGTACTTTTATACATATTTTTCAGCTTGCTTACCCAAGCTAGAAGCCAGTAATATTGAATAACAATGGCCCCACGCAAAAGTCAACCTAAAAAGGAGGAACAGGTGCAACTGGGCCCCCAAGTAGCCGAAGGCGAAATTGTATTCGGCGTAGCCCACATTTTTGCTTCATTCAACGACACATTTGTTCACGTCACCGACCCTACTGGCTCGTGAGTTTTTATATGAATAATCTTATTTATACTACTTATCTCCTCAGGGTAGGCTAGCTATAAGTTCGATTCCGAACTTTCGAGTTTGATTAGTTGTCTTCGTGCTTAACTTTCGCTAGAGATGTAACTCTAATTCAGCCAGCAACGCAACAAGATTTAGTAGATCGTTTAGTAAATATTGCAGTTTTGTTCTTTGTAAACTTACTTCAGCCTTTTTTAACTTAATTTTCTATTTTCCTACTCACAGTGAGTCAGCAGTAGTATGATTCGCTATAGAAAATTTAAACATGTAAACTACCGAAAACTCAAAAATTATCAGCGAGACCATCGTTCGCGTCACCGGCGGCATGAAAGTGAAGGCCGACCGAGACGAGAGCTCCCCCTACGCCGCTATGCTGGCCGCTCAAGACGTCGCCGAACGCTGCAAAACTCTTGGCATCAACGCTTTGCACGTACGCATCCGGGCTACGGGTGGTAACAGGACTCGAACCCCCGGCCCCGGCGCCCAGTCGGCTCTGCGAGCTCTGGCCCGTTCAGGCATGAAAATCGGCCGAATCGAGGATGTGACCCCGATCCCCAGCGACTGCACCCGGCGCAAAGGCGGCCGCCGCGGTCGCCGCTTGTAGAGAGCGATGACGATCAACTCCGTGGCCATTTTGATTGGCTGGTAGTTAAACTTGAGCGATTGACTGCGCTGGAATGATATAAGATAAGAAAAAATCTGCAAAAATGATTGTCGAGTTCGAATAATTGATTGGATACAAAAATTGTTTGTTTTTCTGTTTTTTTTTATTTAAATTTAATTCTAAGTTGACTAGTTATTTATAGGTTAAAGCTTGTTCTTGCCATCACTTCAACACGCTCAATTCTTAGGATACTGCCTCATTTACGGTAGTTTGCTCTTAAATATCATTTTAAAGCAATTCCTTTTAAGCTCTTTCTTAGTCTCTCTTTAGCTTGTTTCTTAGAATCGCTATTTAGCTTGTTTCTTAGAATCGCTCTTTAGCTTGTTTCTTAGAATCGCTCTTTAGCTTCTTTCTTAGAACCGCTCTTTAGCTTCTTTCTTAGAACCGCTCTTTAGCTTGTTTCTTAGAATCGCTCTTTAGCTTGTTTCTTAGAATCGCTCTTTAGCTTGTTTCTTAGAATCGCTCTTTAGCTTGTTTCTTAGAATCGCTCTCTAGCTTGTTTCTTAGAATCGCTCTTTAGCTTGTTTCTTAGAACCGCCCATAAGCTTGTTTCTTAGAATCGCCTATAAGCTTGTTTCTTAGAATCGCCCATAAGCTTGTTTCTTAGAATCGCCCATAAGCTTGTTTCTTAGAATCGCCCATAAGCTTGTTTCTTAGAATCACTCTATACAATGAGTCCTTTTCAAGAATTGCTCTTAAGCTTGTTTCGTAGAATTGCTCTTAGACTTGTTTCTTAGAATCGCTGTATACAATGATTCGTTTCTAATAATAGCACTTAGTCTTGTTTCTTAGAATCTCTCTTAAACTTTCTTAGAATCGCCCGTTAACTAATTTTCCAAGAAACCGCCTTCTTTAACCCTTAGTTACTTTATAATATAATCTATACACTAAATGCATGCTCGATAGCAACAATGTGGAGCGCCAGCCAATACGGTGGAGGTAACGACGCTGACGGAACGATGGGCGGCGGCGGCGGCGGCGGCTTCATGAACTCGCCGGGTCCCGCCGGAGGTCGAGGAGGCGGCGGTCGCGGCGGCGGCGGCCCAAATCGAATCAACAGCGTGACGCCGTGCACCTGCGCGGAGCTGCTAGCCGCCGTATCGGCCGACGATCAGTTCACCAGCCCGACTGGCATCCCGCTTGGCCAAGTCACCATCGTTGGCGTTGTGCGTCAGCTGACTCGCTCAGCCGCCCGGATTGACTATCAGGTAGACGACTACACTGGCGCCCCCATCGATGTGAAGCAGTTTGTTGACAACGAATCCGAAGACGATCCGAGCGCCAATCTTGGCGACGATTCCATTGCCGTTTTAGAAGAAGGCGACTACGTTCGAGTTTATGGCCAGCTGCGAAATATGCAGGGCAGCCGTGCTGTGTCCGCTTTTAAAGTGACTAAATTGGCTGATATGAATGAGCTCAGCTTTCACCTGGTGCACGTGGTCAGGGCTAGGATGTCTGCGCAGGGTGGCCCCGCTAATGGCGGAGGCAGTCAGGTGAGATTCTATAGATTCCAATCTCAGGGGGTGAGATTCTATAGATTCCAATCTCAGGGGTGAGATTCCATAGATTCAAATCTCAGGAGAGAATATTCTATAGATTCCTATCTCAGGGACAGGGAGGTGAGATTCTATAGATTCCAATCTTAAGGAATTAGATTCTATAGATTCCAATCTCAGGGGTGAGATTATAGGTAGATCCCAAGCTCAGGGGATGAGATTCTATAATAGATTTCATTTTCAAGATCCTACGGACTTCCCTGGCAACAGATCCCACCCTTATTCCACTCGGTCCCATCCGCAGCCGATGATGTCATCCGACGCAGCCAGGCCAAACGGTCTCGCAGGGCTGGCCTCACCGTCGGCAGCCGGCATGAACAAGCTGGAGCAGCAGGTGCTCGCCATACTACGCGACGGCGACTGCGACGAAGGCCTACACGTGCAGCGCATTCTCGAACGCCTGCCCGGCGTGCCAATCAAACGGCTAAAAGACGTTCTGAGCAGTCTGGGCGATGAGGGGCACATCTATACTAGCACTGACGACGATCACTTCCGATTGATTCAGTGATTGCTGACAAACAAATTTACATCAATTCAATATACTCTTCAGCTGCCGCTAATCAGCATTTATGATTAATTACAATTTTGTCACTTAGCTCCCGTATAAGCGCTAAAGTAAGGCATTGATTGGTCAGCCCATGTTGCAGTTATAAATTATTAAACCTTCGCATTTCAGTCCCATATTGCTAATTAATCTAAAATGGTAAATATCTATTGTAGTGACTTATATTTTTGTTAAACTATCTCCATTTTATTTTCTCAATCTATATTAATGCTACAAAGCAAAATAAATAAATAAATAAATAATACATTTCGTTCAAATTAATTGCCAGTTGATCTAAATTTTGCTATGGATGCAGTCTGACGCAGTATTTCAATCTCCTCTCCCCACCCCACCAACCCCCCCACTAATACCCATATATTAAAAATGAGTTGTTTGTCTCTATGTGAAAGATTTCAGAAAAAAACGGTTTAAACCGATTTTCTTCAAACTTGCACCATTCGATCAGAAATTTTCCTGTGACGGTACATGCATGGTGGCTAAGAAATTTCTCAATGTTAAAGGGATTAACTATTCAAAAAAACATGCTTTTGTGCAAAGGTCAAGCAGACTTTTCGACTTGAAATGCATTGTAAGAATGCTAGAGAAAAAACTGACTGGCTGATTTTTTACCCTGCAAAAGATTGCATCACAACAAGTTTGAAACAGTGTCGAAGAGAAAAGCACACAAGACTTGATTTGAGATTGAGTAACTATATAGTATTTATTTATTGTCCGTGTACTGGCTGAGTTTTACTACTTTAATTGCCTCGCAGTGTTAAAATAGTCTGGAAGCATAAGAGTAGCACCAGACTTGGTTGAAATTGATGCTGGCTGACTGAGAAATTGATTGTGTCATAATTTTTACTCTAACCGACTTGCTGTAAGTATTGAATTATAAGAGCCACAATTCATGTTCTCCAATTTACAAGCGATAGCCTAGATGTGAACAGACTAGATTGCTAATGTAGCGACCTGGGTTCGAATCTTAGCAGAGTAAAATATTTTTTATTAAAAAGCCTTATAAACAAAATGTCAAAAAGCCATCATGTTAATCATAAAAGAGCCAACATGTCAAACATAAAGGAGCCACTATAAAGCTAAGGAAATTGTTGCACTAGCTACTTGTTGTCCGGTGGATGCTTGCTATTTAAGGATAGATAGATACTTGCTATCAGGGGAATGCTTGCTATCTGAGGGATGCTTTCTATCGGAAGGATGCTTGCTATTGGGGGATGCTTGAGGGGGTGGAGGGTACTTGCTATCGAGAGGGGGTTGCTAGGTATCTAAAAGGATTCTTTCTATCCAGGGATGCTTGCTATCCAGGGATTCTTTCTATCCAAAGATTCTTGCTATCCAGGGATGCTTGCTATCCAGGGATTCTTGCTATCCAGGGATGCTTGCTATCCAGGGATTCTTGCTATCCAGGGATGCTTGCTATCCAGGGATTCTTGCTATCCAGGGATGCTTGCTATCCAGGGATTCTTGCTATCCAGGGATGCTTGCTATCCAGGGATTCTTGCTATCCAGGGATGCTTGCTATCCAGGGATTCTTGCTATCCAGGGATTCTTGCTATCCAGGGATTCTTGCTATCCAGGGATGCTTGCTATCCAGGGATTCTTGCTATCCAGGGATGCTTGCTATCCAGGGATTCTTGCTATCCAGGGATTCTTGCTATCTTGGGAGGGGGGTGCTTGCCGTCTGGGGAATGCTTTATTTTGTTGTGTACTTTTGTTACGTGTAAAAAAGAGAAATTTATAGAAAACAGTTCTGTCCACAGTTCTGTGGTTTCGTCCATGGCAATTTTACTTTCAGGTGATCTATAAAACTGAAGAAGGAATCGGTTGAAAAATGTGCTTTTTATGGATTTCCATGAAAAATGTTTGCTACTTGCTTATTTGGCGCCCCGAAAATTAACTAGATTGTTAGTATAGTGCTCAAATTAATAAGTTAGCTGAGTCACTACCAGTCAGACAGGGTCAGAGAATCTCCCCTCGCCTCCACCTCCACCTCCACATCGTCTATGTCTCACCTTTAAGTCGCGCACGTAGAGTCACCCACCCCTTGCTGTGCAGCCACCCCTAAACTAATTACATGGACGGCTGCAAAGATGGACATTAGCCCTGCAGTGAGATGGGCGAAGCCCGAGCCCGACGAGTATCTGCCGCTCCTGCAGGAGTACAAGAGCTGAAAAAGTTAAGTGATGCAAGACACGCTTTGCCAGATGCTGGATAAAAACTTGGCTTCAATTAATTGGTTGCATTAAAATTGGAACTCTAGGCAATGGCCGGTCATTGCCATGAAGAGAAATTTTGGACATTGTCGCCTAAAGTGCGCCAGGGTGCGTGGCATCCCTGCTTCTAATAGAAATGGATGCCAAAATACGACATTCTTGACATCTCAAAGCCGCTTCATCGTTTTTTAATCTTTGCAAAATGAAATTACACTATTGCCATAGGCACGCAACCTTTGCAAGGCTTCCTATCTAAGAGTAAATCCAATATAAATTTTTTATTCTCCAATGTTTGTCAATTTCCACACTATAAATTTACTTATAGTGGAACCTGATCTGCTGGGTACTGCAGCTGACACCCATGCAGTATTGTTCAGAATTGTAGATAAAATTGTGCAAATTTCGTTTTTATTATTAGAGTAAAAGTCAGGCCCAGTTGTAAAAGTCAAACAAGCAATCTACAATCTAGCAGCTTACTGCACCTGAGAGTTGGCATCCGGCAGCGGGTTGGCGCGACATGCAAACATCTATCTTGGAGACTGCATTCTCGGATATTTAACACCGATTCAGACGGGGCTGACTAAAAGTTTTCCCAGTGCGTTCAGTTTTTGCAGATGCTGCAAGCTGGAGAATCTATCGTATGTTGAAATTAAAATATTCTGCAAAATGATTAACCACATTTAGCTAATCATTATAAACGCTTAATATTCTGATAAGCTCTCCAGAGAAGTCTAAGGGGGACTGCTCTGCAAAATGCTGTGGCTTACGGGGAGCTGCTGAGATGCCAAGATTCATGAGGGGAATTGCTGACAGGTCAAGACTTACGGGGGTAATTGTTTGAGATTTCGAGGCCTATAAGGGAGCTTCTGAGAAGTTGAGGCTCTAATTTCTAATTAATTATAATTATTTAGGAATTTCTAAAATGCTAAAACTCACCCTGGTTTTAGGATTAGGGTTTAGGGTCAGTTTTGGAGGTTAGAGTTAGGGTTCCATCTTGAACCATCGCCATGTCAACCATAAATATAAAAGACTTATTGGAGAATTCCTAAGATTTCAATTCTCATGGGGGCTTTTTAAGATGTCCTGACTGTCCTAACTTTCTAAGACATTCCTAAAATGTCAAGGCTTTTGTTTTTGGCTAATAGAAATTTGTGTGGGACTTTTAGTGGGGAGTTTTAGGCTATTGGGCGATTGTTAAATAGTCAAGAAGTACGGCTTAGGTGACTCGTTTAATTCAGTTCATGAGATATTGCTGATCTCTGCTACTGAAAATGTGTATTAGAGAGATTTGATGCCTCGACTTATGCTAATCGTCAGGGATTGGCGTATTGAGCTGTTGGGAACCAGAATATACCAGGCTTAATGAGTATATGCACTATGGGCTTTTGGTTGACTGGACAGGTATTATTTGCTGATTGAGAGAGGGTTTTGGGCTGCTGAAGGTAACCTTTTTGACTGTTAAAACTTTTTGAGTTAGGGTTAATGATTTTTGCTACGAATGAGAAAAAGCGAATTCTTAACTAATGGAATCAAAATTTTGGATAATTAGTTTAATTACACTCAGGTGCAAAAATGGGGCACTTTGGGGCCCTAAATCAATTGCTAAAATTAGACAGCTCAGCGTTGATCCCTATTATAAATCTATCTTATCTCTCTCTTATCTCTCCCTCTCATTTCTCCTTTTGCCTCTCATCTCCCACCTACCTCTCAGATCTCCTGGCTGACCAACACCCCCCCCCACCCGCCACCCTCCCAGATCCCCTGCCTCTCTAACAGGAAACGTGTCGAGATCCTTTCGAAAAGAGCTGAATTCTGTTACTGTGAAAGCCTAAAAGAAGACAATAGGGGGAACTGCACATTGCAGATCAACAATGGAGCTTCTATCTAATCAGCTAATGAGCTGGAACCATGCTGCCTGTTTGTCTGGCAGCTGGAAATGAATGCAAAGCATCGCAGCTTCAAACGCCTCATCAATGAGCAGTTTTTCATAATAGCCAAACATCTCTACAGCCTCTAAAAGGCAAACGAAGCAATCGGTCCCAGTTTGGAAGCCTTTGTCGGGGGCTTCAATGCGACACATTCGGCATTCAGAAGATTCGCAATGAAAAGCTTTCAGTTAAAGCAGGCATCGCATTCATTAGTGTGTATAAATACAAGTCAGTTTAGCTGGGGAAAACTCACTTGCGAGGTGCAAACAAAGCTCATAAGATTCCCATATCAGTATTCTCTCTATGACACCCAATAGAGCTGACAAATGAGTCCCAACTTGCGGCTTACCTGTTGGGTGTTTGCAATCGCCCTAGCTGTGATTGCTGAGTCAGCTGACTCTTCTAATTCCCTCTCGAAATGGAAGCTGCAGTCTGGTGACATCTCCGAGTACAGGGTTCTGCGAGTGCTCAAGAGTGATAGCAAGATCGACTGTCTGAGCAGTTCCTATGCGGCCGAAGCTGCTCGCGCTGTCTCATTCAGCGCTGAGTCGGGAGACTGCACCCTGCTGGTGTGCCACCGAGGCAGCAAGGACGCCTGCCGAAAGTTCCGGCACGAGGGAGATCCTGGCCTGGCGAAGCTGTGGGTGAGTAGCACAGCTCAGTGATCAGGATACTGCCGAGTTGTAACTGCCGCAGTGTGACTTGTTGTTATATATAACTTTTTGGCAATAAAAGTTTCACTGCGTGACCGGAAAAGTCAAGAGGATGCGACAAAGAACTGCAGAAGCATCGCAGACAACGTGTACGAGCGTACCGATTTGCAACTTCATTCGTGACGACTCCTTGTTGTCAGAATGTTTATACAATCCACGGTATTTTGAGGGGCAAATCGAATTACTTACTATACGTTAGTATTTTTCCCTTTTTTCGCATTCACTAAATAATGACATTGTCAGCATTGCGCTAAAAAGCCTGCAACATTTCTAATCTCTATAAATCTGGGGTCGGCAATCTCTGGCCCGCGAAGCCCCTTCCGGGTCCTTTGAAACTTCACAAGGCATGGGGAGGGGCATTTTGGACAAAAAATGTATTTTCACTTTCTCCATTCGCTCGTAATGTTATTAACTCTACATAGATTATTTGCAAAGAAATTGATAAAGATGGGGGGATGCCGACTTAGGGAAATTGAAAAAAATCACGCGTTGACAGCTGGGGGACATGTCCTCCCCCCCCCCCAAGTAAAACCTATGGGGGGACATGCCAATGCTTTGTCCCCCCACCCCAACATGTGGACCCGTTGACCCGTTATAGAAATAAATAATTTTGCTTCAGGGCAACAAAACATTGCGCCTGCAGCACCAAAATGCCTGCAGCGCTAGAATGTTGCCTGCAGCACTAAAATGAGTGCCTGCGGCGCTAAAATGAGTGCCTGCGGCGCTAAAATGTTGCCTGCAGCGCTAAAATGAGTGCCTGCGGCGCTAAAATGTTGCCTGCAGCGCTAAAATGAGTGCCTGCGGCGCTAAAATGTTGCCTGCAGCGCTAAAATGAGTGCCTGCAGCACCAAAATGAGTGCCTGCGGCGCTAAAATCAGTGCCTGCGACGCTGAGCGCTGACAACACCGACTCTCAAAATAATTTACATATAGGAATTTTCCTACTCTAAAGCGGCAAAATCTTATATGGCTCGTTAGCGGATATTAATTGTTGATTTATAGCTAATAAAAAGCAAACACAAGATGCTCTTTACTCAGCGAGAGCAAAGGGTAAGCTAAGAACTAAGCGGTAAGCCATATAGAGACGACAAAGCAATTGTTTGTACCGCCATCTTTCTATTGGATGGCGAGCCAATTAAAAGCCAGCGCTGCTTCTTCTACACGGTTCTACAGACTGTGCTGCTGCTTGCTGCAGCTCTGACTGCTGAATCATGCGGATCGGCATCAGAGTTCGCCTCCAGCTGCTCATGTTGCCACTCCTCCTGTGGCACAGCGCGTCAGGAAGTTTTTATCATCCGAGGCACGGATTTCTCTGCATCCGGCCCGAGTACCAGACTACGGTGTCAGGCGTCACTTCCGACGTCCTGTGCGCGGATTTGTGCAACAGTGACCAGCGCTGTCAGGCGTTCAGCCTGGCTGACGGCCCTTGCCAGCTGTTCTTGTTCGACAAGTGCAGCAAGTCGGTGAAGGACTGCGGCTGCTCCAGGAGAGGCCGGGTGTTCGTGAAGCAGCGGCCGGGACTGGACCCGGGCGCACTGTGCCCGTCAGGCTACACCATGGACCTGTGCGGCGTGAAGTACAAGGCCCTGCCGACAGCTGCACCGTGGACTACTCAGAGGCAGGCTTGCGAGTCGACCAGTGGCCTGGCGATCATGGCCGACGTGACCAGCAGCGCTGAGATGTCGCATATCGGGCAGCTTTACGTTAACAACTTCACTGTTGGCCAGTCGATGTGGCTTCACGGTCTTCAGGCTCCCGGGAGTGTTGAGCCCGACGGAGGCTGGAGCTGGGTCACCTGCAACATCACAGTGAATCCCAGCTTCTGGGCCAGTGGCGAGCCTAACAATGCCGGCGGAATCGAGGACGCCATTTTTGCGCGCACGCAGTTGGGTGACGCCACGAAGGCGAACTTGAGAGGTGGCTTGTGCGAGTGCCTGTCACCATTTGATTGAGCCTGGGAATTTAACCATCTTCTGAGAAAAAGTTAACAGAACATATTTTTATAAAACTTGTTCCTACAATAATTCCCTAGTTATTTTTTGCTTGTATCGTTTAGTCGACCGATGACTTTACTCGTGAAAAAAGCTTTGCAAATAAAATGAAAAAGCATATTTAAAACTTGGCCTTTTCCCCATCGGCCACATAGCAGAAGCAATTGCCAGAAGCTGGCATTAGCGCTGGTAAATTACTGTACATGTAAATTACCGCGCCGAGTCGTGCAGGAGGTGCTGTTGCTGACGGCGTTTCGTCGACTGCCTGCGGCGCGTGGCGTCCCGGATTCGGTCGGTCGCGAGGCCTTCGTTCGCGACTTGGCCCAGAGACGCGCCCTGTCAAGTTGGTTTCTAAGGAACCTGACCACGCATTTTGTTGCTGCTGTTGTTTGTTTGTTTTTTCGCAACGATGCTGGTTAAGTATGTTGACTGCACGGTCTTTGCAGCTTGAGGAACGCGTTCCACAGACGTCGGCCGGCCTCCCGTCTCGGCAGAGGTCACTCATCTTCGGGACGCCGAGCGCGCGCTGGACATCCATCCAGGGCGGAGCTGGTCTGGTCCGTCTGGTCCTCTAGCCCGCAGTGCTGACAAGTCGCTGCGTCGGTCACTCCGATCCGGTGTGCAAAGGCTGCTAGCTTGATGTTAATTGCGACGGATTTGATCCGAGAGCCTTCCACCCGGATGTCTGGTGTGTCGGGCATTGGATTATGAGGTGTCCTCCTAGGCCCACTGCGTTGCTGCCTTAATCGTTGCGAGTTCTGCCTGTGTCGAGGAGCAACCCGGCCCCGCGGGGCGGCTTACCAGCAGCTATCTCAGAGCCATCTGCCCATACACTGAACCCGGCTCCATCACGCGGGGCCTCGCCGACCGATCCGTCGGTGTACATGTAGATGGTGATGTCCGTATGCTTTTCGCCGAGCCTCTCCAGCGCAGCCTTCCTGTTCTCTTCCTGCCTCGCCAGTGCTAGGTAGGCCGCCCGGGGGGGGGGGGGTTCCACAGTCAGGCCCGCCCCGATCGCGCACAGCCGCTTCAGGAGGCTGGTCCTGCTCCTAGCTTTCGTGACAAAGTGTCGGATGTGCTCGGCGAACGTCAGCCTTCTGTCTATGTAGACACCGAGGTATTTAATCGTCTTAGTTGGACGGAGCCACTGGCCATTGATAGATATCTCCCCATCTCCCGCCACGCCACATCTTTATTGTTCAGGCTGAACACACCCACCTCGCACTATTGCGGGTTTAGACTGAGGAGCCACTTCTTGCTCCACTCAGTGACGGCAGTCACACCCTTCTGGAGCTTCCTGCTAGCTTTGGTGACAGTTTCGGCTTGGCAACACAGGACCAGGTCGTCTGCAAACAACCTGATTTTGACCAGCTCCTTAACCTGGTCGACTACGTCGTTAATGTAGATCTGAAAAAACAAGACAGGTGATAGCACGCCTCTTTGGGGCAGCCCTTATTTCATAACAATGGTATGTCCACGGTCATTACCCAGTCGGACCCAGGCCAGCCTGTTGAAGAGCCAAGCCTGGACCCACCGGATCAGCCTTGGGTCGAGCCCCATGCGCCGCGTGTTTTCCAGCAGCCCGTCCCGCCAGACCGCGTCAATGCCCTGACACAGAGGAGAGGATTTGGTCTGTCGTATTCTGGTGGCCAGTCCTGAAGCCGGAGGAGGAGCCGAAGCGAGCAGCCCGTTGCTTTCCAACGCGTGGTACAATCAATTACTGATCATTCTCTCCAATCAACTTCCCGATGGTAGCAGTCAAGCAGATAGGGCGGTACGACGAGGTCCGCTCTGGGTCCGGTAAATGCGGTCACACCAGCTAGCGGCAGCTGCTTGAGCAGTTGCGGGTGCACTTTGTCGGGTCCCGGGGCTTTGCTACCGTCCATCTTGTCCAGCGCTCTCCGCACCTCGGCCTCCGTGATCTCCGGGTCCTGACTTCTCGCAGCCTGACGCAAACCTTTATTCAGCTTCCACTTCATCTGCCGGTTCGCGCGTTGCACCTTCACATTGCTGATCTCGGCGTACATGTACGCCTGGGCGAAGGCCGTGGCCTTGTCAACAGGGGTCACCAGTCTTTTTTGCCCTTAAGCTATGACCTCGGCAAGCACCCTCGGTGCTTTTTCTTTGCATCCGTTGGCCAGCTTCCACATATCCGCAGCGCTACCCGCTCTCGTAACCCGACTCCACAACTTATCACTCAGCTCGCTTCTGAGCCTGTCCAACGGGTCCACACCATCGCTGGCCGACCCTCCAACTACCTCCTCACGTCCCTCCGCCGCCGCCTCCGGTTCAGCTTTCTACTGGATGGGACTGGAGCAGCTCGACCAGCTCACCGCCACTGGAGTGTGGAGAGTCCGCTGGGAGTTCAGCGACTTTAACGGTAATTGGCACTGGGCTGAGAATGCTCCGTTCTTTGTTCTCGATTTGATTTTTGAACTGCTCAAGCAACTGCTTTCCGTCAATTTTAACTTCCCAATGGCCACCCGGCCCCCTCAAGGTTTTTTCTCTTTTTACGTGATTTTCCGGTTGAAGGAATTTCTGCAGGATTTCCAGGGCTTTTTTCCGAGATTTCGAAGTGCGGTACAGATACAAGCACATACCGGAAGTTGCAAGTACGAGTATGTGCATATTTGCAGTATGTGCGTGGATATAAAGTAGCTCAGAGTAGCTCAGAGTAGCTCAGAGTAGCTCAGAGTAGCTCAGAGTAGCTCAGAGTAGCTCAGAGAGTAGTTCAGAGTAGCTCAGAGTAGCTCAGAGTAGCTCAGAGTAGCTCAGAGTAGCTCAGAGTAGCTCAGAGAGTAGTTCAGAGTAGCTCAGAGTAGCTCAGAGTTAGTTCAGAGTAGCTCAGAGTTAGTTCAGAGTAGCTCAGAGTAGCTCAGAGTAGCTCAGAGTAGCTCAGAGTAGCTCAGAGTAGTTTAGAGTAGCTCAGAGTAGTTTAGAGTAGCTCAGAGTAGTTCAGAGTAGCTCAGAGTGTAGCTCAGTGGCTCAGAGTAGCCCAGAGTAGCCCAGAGTAGCTCAGAGTAGCTCAGAGTAGCCCAGAGTAGCTCAGTGGCTCAGAGTAGCCCAGAGTAGCCCAGAGTAGCCCAGAGTAGCCCAGAGTAGCCCAGAGTAGCCCAGAGTAGCCCAGAGTAGCCCAGAGTAGCCCAGAGTAGCCCAGAGTAGCTCAGAGTAGCTCAGAGTAGCCCGGAACAGCTCAGGCAGTAGTATCTAAGTTGCTGACTGGTTTATAAATGCATCTCGTCCTACTGATTTTGACAATACAATACTCGTATGTACGAGTAATTCATCGCAGACAATGAATGTTTAACAGTAAATATCTGACCGCACTAACTAATGCTATGCATCAGCTACAGCTGTTTTAATGACCAGATTTACTTCGCGAGATAAGGTTGTTAAATATTTCTGCAGTAAGTTTGTATAGTAGGTCAAACTTGAAATTAAATACCTGCCGCAGACCCATGGACGCGATTAAAATCATGCTTAAGAAGTTGCGCAAGAAATGAACAGTATACTTACCTTTTAAGTTCGAGATTCAAATTAAAATTTCACTGACATGTGAACCTAGCATCACAGGTAGGCTAAACTATCTAAGACTGTGCGTGCCTATAGTTCGTTTACAAAAGCAACACCGAGGGGTATTAATACCTGCTAAACAAGCCGTCTGTTAGACCAATAGGTCGGCACCTTTTTGAATCTCTAAACATAGTTAACCTTTATTGAACAATGCCTTCAACTGTAGTCATGGCACTGGTGCTGCTGTTGTTGTTGCCAATTTTATTCGGCGAAGTCGCAGCAGCCACACGCGGCGAAGCAACTGTCCAGATGCTGGCAGGTGAGCAGAGCTCCGTCAGCTGGAAGGAGGTCGGCAGTCTTGTTCGCCTGAACTGTACTTTGGAGAATTCAACTGGCAGCCCTGTCAACATTAGCTGGATGTTTAATGGACTGTAAGCAGGGGGCAGTTGTTATAACAGATAGATAGGTAGATAGATAGATAGATGGATAGGTAGATAGATAGATAGATAGATAGATAGATAGATAGATAGATAGATAGATAGATAGATAGATAGATAGAAAGAAAGATAGATAGATAGATAGATAGATAGATAGATAGATAGATAGATAGATAGATAGATAGATAGATAGATAGATAGATAGATAGATAGATAGATAGATAGATAGATAGATATATAGATAGATAGATAGATAGATAGATAGATAGATAGATAGATAGATAGATAGATAGATAGATAGATAGATAGATAGATAGATAGATAGATAGATAGATAGATAGATAGATAGATAGATAGATAGATAGATAGATAGATAGATAGATAGATAGATAGATAGATAGATAGATAGATAGATAGATAGATAGATAGATAGATAGATAGATTAATGAATAGATGGATAGTTATAACTGCTCTAATTTCGATTGCAAAATGCCTCAACTACTCAACTACATCGCAGTCAGCTACCAATGCATGAGCGACACCAGCTGCAGGACAACAACCAGCTGCTGCTCATTCTGGACTTCAACGACGAGGACGAGGGAGACTACGAGTGCATCGTCGAAGGTGACGAAGCCTGTGACGACACTGGTGACGATTTTGGCACTTGCCAGCGAGTCTACCGGGCCAGTCTGCGTCTCAAAAACGAGACTCTGCGGTTTAGCCAGGTGCCCGCCAATCAAACGGTGCCGCTTGGCTCCGACGCGCTGTTCGTCTGCAGAGCTACTGCTGGCGGCGCCTCTAAGCCCAGAGTTCGATTCGCCATTCAGAACGGCTCGCAAATAGTTCATATTGTTGAGTCGGCCAAGTACTTAGTGCTGCCGAATTTGCTCATTGTGAAGAATGTCACACCTGAAGACTGTGGGCTGAAATATTTCTGCTTGGCTGATAGCGACCGCATGGCACCCATTCAAGTTGAGTTTGGACTAGAGATTTTCGATGACGTAACCTCTACAAAAAAACCGGAGATGACGACTTCCACAGCGCCCAAGCTGACCAAACCGACCACCAAAGACAACTTTGACAGTCTGGTTCGCTCCGCAATCGATCGAGCCAGAGCAAAAGTCGATCGCGCTATCGAAAGAACCCTAGGAAAGTTGAAAGACCCGGTGAATCGAAAGTCTCCCAGCGACATTCTTACCCTGTTCCGCTTGCCGAAGGAGACGGCCATCGAGCTGACGAAATCTCGCGAAATCTACGAGACAGCCTATCGCGAGATCGCCGGGCTGATCCGGGCTGGAAAAATCCCCGTGCCGACTGGCAGTAACTCCACGGACTTCCCGAACTACGAACTCGACCCGCAGCTGCTTGCTCTGATTGCTCAGCTGACTGGCTGCCAGACCCATGCCAGGGACAACTCCCAGTGCGCCACTCGGATGTGCTTCCATCTGCGCTATCGCAGCTTCGACGGTACCTGCAACAACTTGGACAATCCTTGGTACGGAGCGTCCAATACACCTCTGAAGCGACTTCTGGCTCCAATTTACGAAAACGGAATGGACGATCCGGTCGGCTGGCAGCTGAATCGAACCTACGGCGGCTTTCCCAAGCCGAGCGCCCGCCTTGTCAGCCAACGGTTGCTTCGAGCCGTTGAGCCGTTGGTCGATTCGCGCGTTTCAGCCATGACCATGCAGTGGGGACAGTTCCTGGACCACGACCTCGACTTCACCCCGGTTGATCCGGCCGATTCCACTTTCCTCGACGGACGCCGGTGCAACGAAACCTGCACGAACGAGGCGCCGTGCTTCCCCATACCGGTCTATTCGGACGATACAAGAATCCGGCACCGACCGTGCATCGGTTTCGTCCGCTCCAGCGCCACCTGCGGCTCGGGCGCGTCGAGCCTCTTCGTGGGTAGCCGGCCGTACTTTCGTGAACAGCTGAATCAGATCACCGCCTACATAGACGCCTCAAACGTCTACGGCAGCACTGAGAACGAGGCTAGAGACGTGCGCGAGTTGGACTCAGATCGGGGCTTCCTGCGCGAGGGCCTGCCGACCAGCCTGTCGAACCGGCGCCTGCTGCCGTTCAGCACCAGCCAGCCGGTTGACTGCCAGATCGATCCGCGCAAGCGGCACATTCCCTGCTTCCTGGCCGGAGACCATCGAGCTAATGAGCAGCTGGGCCTCACGGCGGTGCACACGCTGTGGATGCGGGAGCACAACAGACTCGCTAGGGGTCTGCGCAGCCTTAACCCTCACTGGTCTGGCGATCAGATATTCTTCGAAGCTAGAAAAATTGTCGGCGCGATGCATCAGCACCTGACGTTTAGTCACTGGCTTCCCGTGATTCTCGGACAAGCCGGGATGCGGCAGCTCGGCCGCTATCGAGGCTACAACATGTCGGTAGACGCTTCAATAGCCAACGTATTCGCCACAGCGGCTATGCGGTTCGGACACACCCTGATCAACCCGGTGCTGCACCGGCTGAATGCCAGCTACAAGGAGATCGCGGAGGGCAGCCTCAGACTGCATCAGGCGTTTTTTGCACCGCACAGGCTGGTCGGCGAGGGCGGCATCGACCCCATCCTGCGGGGTCTGGTTGGCCGAGGCGCTAAGCAGGTGAGCATTCTTATCTACCTCTGTCTGCCAACTGTTATTAGAAAATAGTCTTACAGATTCTTTTCAAAATAGACAAAAGCATTTAAAGCGAAATTAGAAGCCTCATTCAGAAATCAACATGTTTATTAATAATTTACCTTGAAATCCTATCTCAAAACAATCTATTGGGTACAGGTGGAGCCGACTCAACCAATCAACACTGAGCTTACCGAGCGCTTGTTCCAGTTAGCTCACGAAGTGGCTCTCGACTTGGCGGCTTTGAACATCCAGCGAGGCCGCGACCATGGCCTACCCGGATACAACGATTGGAGATCGTTCTGCGGCCGCCACCGCGCTGAGAGCTTCGACGATATGCGCTGGTCCGTGTCTACCTGTTGGGAACTTGATGCACACCTCTCCTGATCCCCTCTCTGCCGTGATGCTGGCGCCCCTGGTGCTAAAGCCCCTGGTGCTAAAGCCCCTGGTGCTAAAGCCTCTGGTGCTAAAGCCCCTGGTGCTAAAGCCCCTGGTGCTAAAGCCCCTGGTGCTAAAGCCCCTGGTGCTACATGTAAAGCCCCTGGTGCTAAAGCCCCTGGTGCTAAAGCCCCTGGTGCTAAAGCCCCTGGTGCTAAAGCCCCTGGTGCTCCCTCAATTAAAATGGCGCTATCTCAAAATAAAGTGGCGCTCCCTCAAATCAAATGGCGCTCCCTCAAATCAAATGGCGCTCCCTCAAATCAAATGGCGCTCCTTCAAATCAAATGGCGCTCCCACTGATAAAATATGCATTGCAGGTCAATCCGAGATCCGCGCCTTCGCGAACGGATTCGCCTGGTGTACGGTCACCCGAACAATGTGGACCTGTTCGCCGGCCTGGTTGCCGAGGACGCCGTCGATGGCTCGCTAGTCGGTCCGACCACCCTCTGCCTGCTAGTCGACCAGATGCGCCGGCTGAGAGACGGCGACAGGTTCTGGTACGAGAGCCCCGACCAGTTCAGCCACCTGCAGCTGGCCCAGATCAGGCGCACCAGCCTAGCCAGGGTCATCTGCGACAATGCCGACAATGTCACAGCGATTCAGCCGGACGTTTTCCACCTGCCCGGACCGGGAAATCCACGGCTGGACTGTAGCCGACTCGACCCCGGCTTGAATCTCGAATTTTGGAAGGAATGCCCGGCCATCGATGGACAGCAGTGCCTGACGAGTTCGCGGATGAAGCGGGAGGCTGAGTCGGACGATCGGGTCCGATTGAGAAGTCAGGTGGACGAATTGGCTCGACAAGTGGAAAATTTGAGCAGACAGCTGCAGAGTTTCGAAGGCTCGGGTTGACCGATGAAGAGGTTGAATAGTTTCATTGAGACCGCTTATCAGGAACCGCTATTGATCAATAAGTGATGGAGACTTCTGACAGTTCTGATTCTGAGACTTCCTCTTGATATTTAAATTTTATACGTAAAACATAATGCAACCTGCTAGTGATAAATTCTCTCTGATTAATAATAAAATTTCGAGTATCCTGACGAAGGGCACGATTTGGCCGAAAATTTGGTCGTCTACTTTATAAACAAAACAAATTATACTTTCTCTCACTGTGTGTGCGGTTTTTAAATTAATTTCTATCTATCTATCTATCTATCTATCTATCTATCTATCTATCTATCTATCTATCTATCTATCTATCCATCTATCTATCTATCTATCTATCTATCTATCTATCTATCTATCTATCTATCTATCTATCTATCTATCCATCTATCTATCTATCTATCTATCTATCTATCTATCTATCTATCTATCTATCTATCTATCTATCTATCTATCTATCTATCTATCTATCTATCTATCTATCCATCTATCTATCTATCTATCTATCTATCTATCTATCTATCTATCTATCTATCTATCTATCTATCTATCTATCTATCTATCTATCTATCTATCTATCTATCTATCTATCTATCTATCTATCTATCTATCTATCTATCTATCTATCTATCTATCTATCTATCTATCTATCTATCTATCTATCTATCTATCTATCTATCTATCTATCTATCTATCTATCTATCTATCTATCTATCTATCTATCTATCTATCTATCTATCTATCTATCTATCTATCTATCTATCTATCTATCTATCTATCTATCTATCTATCTATCTATCTATCTATCTATCTATCTATCTATCTATCTATCTATCTATCTATCTATCTATCTATCTATCTATCTATCTATCTATCTATCTATCTATCTATCTATCTATCTATCTATCTATCTATCTATCTATCTATCTATCTATCTATCTATCTATCTATCTATCTATCTATATATCTATCTATCTATCTATCTATCTATCTATCTATCTATCTATCTATCTATCTATCTATCTATCTATCTATCTATCTATCTATCTATCTATCTATCTATCTATCTATCTATCTATCTATCTATCTTTCTATCTATCTATTTATCTATCTTTCTTTCTACCTATCTATCTATCTATCTATTTATCTATCATCTGTAAGCATGAAATCAATGCCAACTGGTTTGGATACAGGGCTGCTAGCTTCAGAACTTCAGAACCGCGCGACAACCGGTTCTGAAAGGAAAATAGTACAGATCAACAAAAATGCTTTTCCGCGCACGTCTGCCTATCAACGTTCACTAGCAATTCACGTGCTTCGCTGTACTTCTACTCGAGTACTCTTCACTTCACTCAGCCAGCATCTTCTGTCCCCCTGTTCCCTCTCTGACCCGTTTCTATTGCAGGCGAGGGGGGGTGGTTGGCTGGCCAATGGAAAAGCGACCCACGGCTCTTAACGTACTACGGAATTCCTGACTCACACAGTACAAGCAGCTCTTTCCCTCCTCTTACTAGTGGACCCTCACCCTCCTGGGTTGAAGGGGTTGTCTGCTTGGCATTTACATTGCATTCAGTATAGAAGCTCTTGATTGATGACTATTTTAGGAAAGTAAAGGAGAGAGACAGATTCGACAGCGTAGAGGTTTGTGAGGTGGAAATACGTTTCTAAGAATTTCCCTAAGGCAATCACGTGTGGTTTAACTGCAGAATCCGGAGTGGAATTTCGTCAGTTCAGTCTATCAATCATTCAATCTGTCTGTTAGAAACTAAAAAAGCATGCCAACTAGTCCGAATCATTCCGAGGATAAGAATTCAACTGGATTTCCAATGGATCAGGAGATCGATAATGACACTGGCGACCCATGTGACGATGCGATGACTCGATCATACAATGTTGGAAAGTCTTACGAGGTCAGTTGGGTCAGGGTTGCTATGACAACGCGTGTGTGTGTGCATGGGGGAATGGATTATTTTCAATTTGCAATGAATTGAGGAGTATTGGCATTATCCTTTATTCCAAAATGGCTCATCGCCTCATCAGAGAGATCAAAGTTTACCTCAGAGGAGCCTTTCAGTAGGCTGACCTTACGGGTGGAAAATGTCCCCAGTGTCCCCAGTGAGTACTGTCCCCAGTGAGTACTGTCCCCAGTGAGTACTGTCCCCAGTGAGTACTGTCCCCAGTGAGTACTGTCCCCAGTGAGTACTGTCCCCAGTGAGTACTGTCCCCAGTGAGTACTGTCCCCAGTGAGTACTGTCCCCAGTGAGTACTGTCCCCAGTGAGTACTGTCCCCAGTGAGTACTGTCCCCAGTGAGTACTGTCCCCAGTGAGTACTGTCCCCAGTGAGTACTGTCCCCAGTGAGTACTGTCCCCAGTGAGTACTGTCCCCAGTGAGTACTGTCCCCAGTGAGTACTGTTCCCCTTAGGATAGTTTCAGTAAGGTTTCACTTTCATCTTTTCGTGTTTTTTTGCTTTTCTAATTGTCATTATCTGTGTTGTTAATTGAAAATGTCGTTTTTCTAATAGTAATTTTGGTATTAATGGATTCATTCTTTAATTTTGAAAAAACCTAATTTAGTATTGAGACTGTTTATTCTTAAAGCTTAGTATAGAGAAGCACAGACTCCGTTTTCTAATGCGCCCTTGTACAATAGGCATAATAGCCAAAGAAACAACCCCCCCAAGCGCCTAACTTCGCACGCCCCTGCACGCAATTCTTGTCAAGAGTATATATATATAATGCATGTAGCATTTTCGTAGTATATATAGTTTAGTATAGAACCACGTGACTTGACTTCGCAAAGATAATTTGCTATTTTTTGCACAGCGCTGAACGGGTTTTTGGCCATAGACGAATTCGGTATAGAGAAAATGCACTAAAGAGACAGGAACAGCTGAAATTTCGCGGGAACCTCGCTTGCTTTGCAGGTCTCTGCCACAGATAGCAAACTTTTTACACTCCCTTCTATTCGTATGCCCACAGAAGCGGTTAATGTTGTCTTGGCCCATCTTGTCTTGTGGATAGATGATCATTGGAATTTGGTGTAGGGGGGTATTGGTTCTTTTACCCACCAATATATAATATATAATAATCTTTAATATTCTCTATTCTCTATAAATTAGATTTCTTGAGTCCACTAGTCGAGTCCATGGGAGCCATGACTAGTCGAGTCCATGCCACCGTGGACCCATGGTCCATAGTCGCGTATTTTTCCAGTAGTGGAATGCCTGACTAGTCCGCGCAAATGGGCTGCTCCAACCGCGCCTTTCCACACTACCCTCCCCCCCCCCCAATTTTATTGCCTTTCTCGGAATTCCAGCCTAAAGCTTCCATGTACATTTCAGTGGACTGGCTAATGTACATTATTGCTGAACCTATTACTATTAGCAAGTTGTTTACGCGCCTGCAAGCTTGGTCTTCTCGTAACTTATTAGTCATTTCAGCTGCCTTTATTTTTATAAAATAGCTCATGTATTCTTCTTTGCTACTGAACTAAAAGTAGAAAGCTGCTTTACTAAGTATTTACAAAGTATACGAGCCTGCATCCTGAGTGGCCCATCGAGTTATTCTAGCGCCTGTGGTTTCTTATAGGAGCACGAGAATTTCCCGCAGGAAGTTTTCCCGCAGCGAGCTTTTCCCGCAGCGAGCTTTTCCGCGAGCTAAAAAATACTAGACTAGATTAAGATTAGAATTAGACTAGACTAGATTTCAAATCCGATTGGATTTGACTTGAAATTCCGACTGGAAAAACCCTGCGGCAAAACCTCGGCGCGCAATTCTCATAGACCCGGAAGATGAGGAGAGGGAGGAGAGAAGGGAGAGGAGAGCGGAGGACAGGAGAAAAAAAGAGAAGAGAACCGAGAAGAGACACAAACCGGCCGGATTGCTATTGTGAATTTTCAAAGGACCCGAGGCAGGATAGAGAGGCGTGGTGATTACGTAACGTACGCACTCGCATGTCCACACGTTGTAGAGAGAGTTGTGCAACTTGTAAGACAGATTTAGAGATGTTGCAGTGTTTGCCTGTCTATCTGAACCTCAGGTCTTTTGAAACTTCGCAATAGCAATCCGGCCGCTCGAGGTTTCTGTCTATTCTCAGCTCTCTTCTATTCTCTTCTCTCCCCTTTCTTTTTCTCACTCCACTCTTCTCTTTTCTCTCCTTTCCTTCTCCGTTCTTTTTCTCCTCTCCTCTCCTCTCCTCTCCTCTCCTCTCCTCTCCTCTCCTCTCCTCTCCTCTCCTCTCCTCTCCTCTCCTCTCCTCTCCTCTCCTCTCCTCTCCTCTCCTCTCCTCTCCTCTCCTCTCCTCTCCTCTCCTCTCCTCTCCTCTCCTCTCCTCTCCTCTCCTCTCCTCTCCTCTCCTCTCTCCTCTCCTCTCCTCTCCTCTCCTCTCCTCTCATCTCCTCTCCTCTCCTCTCCTCTCCTCTCATCTCCTCTCCTCTCCTCTCCTCTCCTCTCCTCTCCTCTCCTCTCCTCTCCTCTCCTCTCATCTCATCTCATCTCATCTCATCTCATCTCATCTCCTCTACTTTTCTCTCCCTTCTCTCCTCCTCTCGAGCCATGAGCGCGATCACTTATCTGACCCGTGAGTTAAAAAAGTTTGCCGAACCCTGCTTTATAGTGTCTTACGAGTATCTTAAAGTACATTTTGACTCTTCGGCCAGTATAGTATTATTATTATAGTATTATCATTCGGTTTTATTATCTCCATCAATCTAAATCGCTACCGGATTTACTCTACAAAATTAAACGTTCAAATCACCTTAGACGGAAATCAAGCAGTTGGAGCTCAGCGGACCCTCCTGCTCCGAGGAGACTCTGCCGTTGAAGGAGCGAGCGGCAGTGCAGGTGGACTTGGCCGACAACCTGGAGCTGTCGGCGCCGCCGCAGGACGCCGCCCAAGCTGGTCGAGCCGTTTGGGGAGGAAAAATCGAATTTCTGCTCACCTGCGTTGGCTACGCTGTCGGCCTTGGCAACGTGTGGCGATTTCCTTACCTGTGCTATAAGAATGGCGGCGGTGAGTGCAGATTGATGCACAGTGCGAAATTACTGCTAATAATGGATCAATCTTTTTAACTTCCTTTATACTTCCTCTTTACATCTCTATTTCTCTTCCGCTCTACTTTCTCCTGTGTACTTCTCTCTCTTTATTTCTCTCTCACTACTTCTCTCCATTTCTACTTTTCTCTGTCTATTTCTCTCCCTTTTCACTCACTCACTCACACACTCTCTCTCTCTCTCTCTCTCTCTCTCTCTCTCTCTCTCTCTCTCTATCTCTCTCTCTCTCTCTCTCTCTCTCTCTCTCTCTCTACTTCTCTCCCTGTCCCTTTCTCTCCCTCTCTCTACCCCTCTTTACTTCTCTCCCTCTCTACTTCTCTCCCTCTCTACTTCTCTCACTCTCTACTTCTCTACCTCTCTACTTCTCTCCCTGTCTCTTTCTCTCCCTCTCTCTTTCTCCCTATCTAACTTCTCTCCCTCTCAGCGTCTCTCCCTAACTTCTCTCCCTCTTCCCTGACCCTGCCTCTCTGCCTCCCACTCGCAACTGTGAGCGCATCTTTGCGATTGCGTGACAGCTCGAGACACTGTACTTTGATGAACTTAATTACTTCTAAAGCTATTTTCTTTGGAGAATTCCATGCTTTGTAGGCAATCCAGTTTATTTCCTAGTTAATTAGCACTAGCAACTTGAACCATTCGAGTTCAACATGTCCCTCCTGGGACTCTATATTAGATGGGAAAATTTCCGCTTCTGTTTCATCCTCATTTCAAAGTGATTATCGCTTTTAAATGGCTCCCACGTTCGGGGATTAATTTTAACTCAGCTGCATCACAGCTCGAAGTAAACGGAGGGGTAGTGAAATATAAAATTTGACTCTCTCTCTCTCTCTCTGGGGACTGGGGATGGGGACTCCTGTAGACATTCAGGTGTCCAGTGTGCTCAGAGGGGGATGGCCCCTTTCCTATGGCTCACACATGAATTTCACTACTCTAATCACCATGCAAATGACTGCGAGTAAAACTTTTTCTTTTATTTGGATGTGAAATTTATCCACGTCCCTAGGATACAGGGTAGGGGCGCCCACCAATAGACAGAGGCGCCCACCAAGAGACAGGGGCGCCCACCAATAGACAGAGGCGCCTACCAAGAGACGAGGGCGCCCACCAAGAGACGAGGGCGCCAACCAAGAGACAGGGGCGCCCACCAAGAGACGAGGGCGCCAACCAAGAGATAGGGGCGCCCACCAAGAAACGAGGGCGCCAACCAAGAGACAGGGGCGCCCACCAAGAGACAGGGGCGCCCACCAAGAGACGAGGGCGCCAACCAAGAGACAGGGGCGCCAACCAAGAGACAGGGGCGCCCACCAATAGACAGGGGCGCCCACCAATAGACAGGGGCGCCCACCAAGAGACAGAGGCGCCCACCAAGAGACAGAGGCGCCCACCAATAGACAGGGGCGCCCACCAATAGACAGGGGCGCCCACCAAGAGACGAGGTCGCCCACAAAGAGACAGGGGCGCCCACCAATAGACAGAGGCGCCTACCAAGAGACAGGGGCGCCCACCAAGAGACGAGGGCGCCCACCAAGAGACAGGGGCGCCCACCAAGAGACGAGGGCGCCAACCAAGAGATAGGGGCGCCCACCAAGAAACGAGGGCGCCAACCAAGAGACAGGGGCGCCCACCAAGAGACAGGGGCGCCCACCAAGAGACAGGTGCTCCCAACAAGAGACAGGTGCTCCCACCAATAGACAGGGGCACCCACCAAGGGACAGGTGCTCCCACCAATAGACAGGGGCACCCACCAAGAGACAGGGGCGCCCACCAATAGACAGGGGCGCCCACCAAGAGACGGGGGCGCCCACCAAAAGACAGGGAGCGCTCACCAAGAGACAGGGGCGCCCACCAATAGACAGGGGCGCCCACCAATAGACAGGGGCGCCCACCAAGAGACGAGGGCGCCCACAAAGAGACGGGCGCCCACCAATAGACAGAGGCGCCTACCAAGAGACAGGGGCGCCCACCAAGAGACGAGGGCGCCCACCAATAGACAGGGGCGCCCACCAATAGACAGGGGCGCCCACCAAGAGACAGGGGCGCCCACCAAGAGACAGGGGCGCCCACCAATAGACAGGGGCGCCCACCAAGAGACGAGGGCGCCAACCAAGAGACAGGGGCGCCCACCAATAGACAGGGGCGCCCACCAATAGACAGGGGCGCCCACCAAGAGACGAGGGCGCCCACAAAGAGACAGGGGCGCCCACCAATAGACAGAGGCGCCTACCAAGAGACAGGGGCGCCCACCAAGAGACGAGGGCGCCCACCAAGAGACAGGGGCGCCCACCAAGAGACGAGGGCGCCAACCAAGAGACAGGGGCGCCCACCAAGAGACAGGGGCGCCCACCAAGAGACAGGTGCTCCCAACAAGAGACAGGTGCTCCCACCAATAGACAGGGGCACCCACCAAGGGACAGGTGCTCCCACCAATAGACAGGGGCACCCACCAAGGGACGGGTGCTCCCACCAATAGACAGGGGCACCCACCAAGAGACGGGGGCGCCCACCAAGAGACAGGGGCGCCCACCAATAGACAGGGGCGCCCACCAAGAGACGGGGGCGCCCACCAAGAGACAGGGAGCGCTCACCAAGAGACAGGGGCGCCCACCAATAGACAGGGGCGCCCACCAATAGACAGGGGCGCCCACCAAGAGACGAGGGCGCCCACAAAGAGACGGGCGCCCACCAATAGACAGAGGCGCCTACCAAGAGACAGGGGCGCCCACCAAGAGACGAGGGCGCCCACCAAGAGACAGGGGCGCCCACCAATAGACAGAGGCGCCTACCAAGAGACAGGGGCGCCCACCAAGAGACGAGGGCGCCCACCAAGAGACAGGGGCGCCCACCAAGAGACGAGGGCGCCAACCAAGAGACAGGGGCGCCCACCAAGAGACAGGGGCGCCCACCAAGAGACAGGTGCTCCCAACAAGAGACAGGTGCTCCCACCAATAGACAGGGGCACCCACCAAGGGACAGGTGCTCCCACCAATAGACAGGGGCACCCACCAAGAGACAGGGGCGCCCACCAATAGACAGGGGCGCCCACCAAGAGACGGGGGCGCCCACCAAGAGACAGGGAGCGCTCACCAAGAGACAGGGGCGCCCACCAATAGACAGGGGCGCCCACCAATAGACAGGGGCGCCCACCAAGAGACGAGGGCGCCCACAAAGAGACGGGCGCCCACCAATAGACAGAGGCGCCTACCAAGAGACAGGGGCGCCCACCAAGAGACGAGGGCGCCCACCAATAGACAGGGGCGCCCACCAATAGACAGGGGCGCCCACCAAGAGACAGGGGCGCCCACCAAGAGACAGGGGCGCCCACCAATAGACAGGGGCGCCCACCAAGAGACGAGGGCGCCAACCAAGAGACAGGGGCGCCCACCAATAGACAGGGGCGCCCACCAATAGACAGGGGCGCCCACCAAGAGACGAGGGCGCCCACAAAGAGACAGGGGCGCCCACCAATAGACAGAGGCGCCTACCAAGAGACAGGGGCGCCCACCAAGAGACGAGGGCGCCCACCAAGAGACAGGGGCGCCCACCAAGAGACGAGGGCGCCAACCAAGAGATAGGGGCGCCCACCAAGAAACGAGGGCGCCAACCAAGAGACAGGGGCGCCCACCAAGAGACAGGGGCGCCCACCAAGAGACAGGTGCTCCCAACAAGAGACAGGTGCTCCCACCAATAGACAGGGGCACCCACCAAGGGACAGGTGCTCCCACCAATAGACAGGGGCACCCACCAAGGGACGGGTGCTCCCACCAATAGACAGGGGCACCCACCAAGAGACGGGGGCGCCCACCAAGAGACAGGGGCGCCCACCAATAGACAGGGGCGCCCACCAAGAGACGGGGGCGCCCACCAAGAGACAGGGAGCGCTCACCAAGAGACAGGGGCGCCCACCAATAGACAGGGGCGCCCACCAATAGACAGGGGCGCCCACCAAGAGACGAGGGCGCCCACAAAGAGACGGGCGCCCACCAATAGACAGAGGCGCCTACCAAGAGACAGGGGCGCCCACCAAGAGACGAGGGCGCCCACCAAGAGACAGGGGCGCCCACCAATAGACAGAGGCGCCTACCAAGAGACAGGGGCGCCCACCAAGAGACAGAGGCGCCAACCAAGAGACAGGGGCGCTCACCAAGAGACAGAGGCGCCAACCAATACACAGGCGCCAACCAAGAGACAGAGGCAAAATATAGGATCTGCATTGATTAATGGCTCGTGAAGCTTCCAGTTCGTGCAGAAGATCTGTCCACTTTTCATTGAGAGGTGAACTATTAAAAATGCATAGGCACGGGATATGCCTTTGGAAAATCAGTATCTAAATACAAGTACTTGTACTTTTCCAAAGCAATTGTTATTTATTACAACAGCAAATATTTTGGAACCCGATTTACAGAATCTAGAACCTGAGAACAGCATCTAGACCCTGAATTCAGCATCTAGACCCTGAGCACAGCATCTACGTAGACCCTGAGCACAGCATCTAGACCCTGATTACAGCATCTAGACCCTGAATCCAGCATCTAGAACCTGGGAACAGCATCTAGGCCCTGAATACAGCATCTAGACCCTGAATTCAGCATCTAGACCCTGAGCACAGCATCTGGACCCTGAATTCAGCATCTAGACCCTGAGCACAGCATCTAGACCCTGAGCACAGCATCTAGACCCTGAGCACAGCATCTAGACCCTGATTACAGCATCTAGACCCTGATTACAGCATCTGGACCCTGATTACAGCATCTGGACCCTGAATTCAGCATCTGGACCCTGAGCACAGCATCTGGACCCTGAATTCAGCATCTAGACCCTGAGCACAGCATCTGGACCCTGAATTCAGCATCTAGACCCTGAGCACAGCATCTGGACCCTGAATTCAGCATCTAGACCCTGAGCACAGCATCTGGACCCTGAATTCAGCATCTAGACCCTGAATTCAGCATCTAGACCCTGAGCACAGCATCTAGACCCTGAGCACAGCATCTAGACCCTGAGCACAGCATCTAGACCCTGATTACAGCATCTAGACCCTGAATCCAGCATCTAGAACCTGAATCCAGCATCTGGAACCTGATTACAGCATCTGGACCCTGAATTCAACATCTAGAATCTGATTACAGCATCTAGAATCTGATTACAGCATCTAGAATCTGATTACAGCATCTAAACCCTGAATCCAGCATCTAGAACCTGAGCACAGAATCTGGAACCGTACGACAGCAACTAAAATAAGATTTATGGCATCTAGAACTACATGATAATCGATTCCTATGATTATCCTATGGTTTAAAGACTTGACAGATGGTTTTAGGCGGTCATTGCGTCCAACTCTCGCGCTTATTTCATAATTCCTAAACCAGATCGTCAGGGTCATAAGTCAGTGTAACTGCGCACTCGCTAGTCAACGGAGTGAGCAGCTTCATCTGTCAGGTTTTCTGTGGCCCCACTATGTAAACAATGTAATTAGCAATTTTTTTGCACCGAGTAACCGCAACCAGCCTCTCCAACCCCGACTACAGGCGCCTTCCTGATTCCCTACTGCGTGATGCTGGCAGTTGTCGGTCTGCCCTGCTTCTTCTTGGAACTGAGCTTTGGACAGTTTGCTAGCGTTGGTCCGCTGACCATCTGGAGAATCAGCCCCCTGTTCAAGGGTGAGTTGTGCGAACATGATTACAGCATCTAGAACCTGGTTTTACAGCATCTAGAACTTGATTTTACAGCATCTAGAACCTGATTTTATAGCATCTAGAACCTGATTTTACAGCATCTAGAACCTGGTTTTACAGCATCTAGAACCTGGTTTTACAGCATCTAAAACCTGGTTTTACAGCATCTAGAACCTGATTTTACAGCATCTAGAACCTGATTTTACAGCATCTAGAACCTGGTTTTACAGCATCTAAAACCTGGTTTTACAGCATCTAGAACCTGATTTTACAGCATCTAGAACCTGATTTTACAGCATCTAGAACCTGGTTTTACAGCATCTAAAACCTGGTTTTACAGCATCTAGAACCTGATTTTACAGCATCTAGAACCTGATTTTACAGCATCTAGAACCTGATTTTACAGCATCTAGAACCTGGTTTTACAGCATCTAGAACCTGATTTTACAGCATCTAGAACCTGATTTTACAGCATCTAGAACCTGGTTTTACAGCATCTAAAACCTGGTTTTACAGCATCTAGAACCTGATTTTACAGCATCTAGAACCTGATTTTACAGCATCTAGAACCTGATTTTACAGCATCTAGAACCTAATTTTAACTCTTTAACTTCCACATACTCGCAGGTCTTGGCGTTTCCATGGTGATGGTATCTCTGATTGTATCCGTATACTACAACGTTGTGGTGGCCCAATGCTTGTACTTTTTGGCCTTGAGCTTCACTAGCCGGCTTCCGTGGCACGATTGCAGTCATTCTTGGAACAGCGACAGGTGCACAGATTTCATACAGGCCAACGCTTCATCAGCTGATGGAGCTGGGCAGAATCTGGCTTCCGCTATGCTGGCTGGGTTCAACTGTACTTGTGAGTCATCCATGGGGACTCCTGAAGCTAGAAGTCTGGATAGGGAAACACTGTTCTGAGAGACAACAATGGGAACAATAGAAAATTAAAAAAAACCCTACAGAAAAAGCATTTGCTCCATATCTTGCCTAAGATATCAGAAAGATCTCTACATTCAACTTCATCTCAGCAATTCCCCCATAAGTCTTGTCATCTCAGCAATTCCCCTATGAGCCTTGGAATCTCAACAATTCCCCTATCAGCCTTGGCATCTCAGCAATTCCCCCATGAGCCTTGGCATTTCAACAATTCCCCTATGAGCCTTGGCATCTCAACAATTCCCCTTTGAGCCTTGGCATCTCAACAATTCCCCTATGAGCCTTGGCATCTCAGCAATTCCCCCATGAGCCTTGGCATTTCAACAATTCCCCTATGAGCCTTGGCATCTCAACAATTCCCCTATGAGCCTTGTCATCTCAGCAATTCCCCCATGAGCCTTGGCATTTCAACAATTCCCCTATGAGCCTTGGCATCTCAACAATTCCCCTTTGAGCCTTGGCATCTCAACAATTCCCCTTTGAGCCTTGGCATCTCAGCAATTCCCCCATGAGCCTTGGCATCTCAACAATTCCCCTATGAGCCTTGGCATCTCAGCAATTCCCCCATGAGCCTTGGCATTTCAACAATTCCCCTATGAGCCTTGGCATCTCAACAATTCCCCTTTGAGCCTTGGCATCTCAACAATTCCCCTTTGAGCCTTGGCATCTCAGCAATTCCCCCATGAGCCTTGGCATCTCAACAATTCCCCTATGAGCCTTGGCATCTCAACAATTCCCCTTTGAGCCTTGGCATCTCAACAATTCCCCTATGAGCCTTGGCATCTCAGCAATTCCCCCATGAGCCTTGGCATCTCAACAATTCCCCTTTGAGCCTTGGCATCTCAGCAATTCCCCCATGAGCCTTGGCATCTCAACAATTCCCCTTTGAGCCTTGGCATCTCAGCAACTCCCCTATGAGCCTTGGCATCTCAGCAATTCCCCTATGAGCCTTGGCATCTCAGCAACTCCCCCCCCCCTTGAGACTTGGCATCTCAATTGAGAGGTGTCTTATTCTGTTTTACTAAATCAATCAATATGCTGACTAAATTGATAAATTAGCGCAATTTAAGACTCAAGTGAATTAATCTATTGTTCTTAACGGAGTTTATTTTACTAGTCCACTAGTTTAGTTGTTAAGTATGTTGTGAATAGCGTAGAAAATAAAATAAAAATGAGATTGTACGGTATTGCGTTCTAATTATGTGCTAAAACGTGTGAATGAATTCCTAATTTAATATCTTATTTGATACTGAGATCTTGTACCCGTATTTTCCCTGTGCAGAGTAAACACAGCACCTTAGCAGGTGCAAAGCAGGTGACTCCAAAATCAGAATTCCGATAATGAATTAAAAAATATTCATAAAGCTGGGAGCAAATATGATCAACTTTTCTATTGAATATTCATCCAAAGATAGGAGATCTGTTAATGTTTGATGTGGGGGTAAACAATTTTCTTAGTGCAATTTTTACATTTCGCTCAAGTTTAGAGTAAAAACATAAAATGCGGTTGCTGGGCCAGCCTCCAAGAGTGTCAGTTGCTGGGCCAGCCTCCAAGAGTGTCAGTTGCTGGGCCAGCCTCCAAGAGTGTCAGTTGCTGGGCCAGCCTCCAAGAGTGTCAGTTGCTATGCCAGCCTCCCAGATCCTCAATTGCTGGGCCAGCCTCCCAGATCCCCAGTTGCTGGGCCAGCCTCCCAGATCCTCAGTTGCTGGGCCAGCCTCCCAGAGTTTCAGTTGCTGGGCCAGCCTCCCAGATCCTCAGTTGCTGGGCCAGCCTCCCAGATCCTCAGGCAGCAAGCCAGCCTCCCAGATCCTCAGGCAGCAAGCCAGCCTCCCAGATCCTCAGTTGCTGGGCCAGCCTCCCAGAGTGTCAGTTGCTGGGCCAGCCTCCCAGAGTGTCAGTTGCTGGGCCAGCCTCCCAGATCCTCAGTTGCTGGGCCAGCCTCCCAGAGTGTCAGTTGCTGGGCCAGCCTCCCAGATCCTCAGTTGCTGGGCCAGCCTCCCAGATCCTCAGTTGCTGGGCCAGCCTCCCAGAGTGTCAGTTGCTGGGCCAGCCTCCCAGATCCTCAGTTGCTGGGCCAGCCTCCCAGATCCTCAGTTGCTAGGACAGCCTCCCAGATCCTCAGTTGCTGGGCCAGCCTCTCAGATCCTCAGTTGCTGGGACAGCCTCCCAGATCCTCAGTTGCTAGGACAGCCTCCCAGATCCTCAGTTGCTAGGACAGGCACCCATTCAATCTGAACAACTGCCTACAGAATCGCAGGCCAACTCTGAAGCCAACCCTCAATTCAAACCATTTGCAGTCAACAGCACCGACCCGGAAACGAAGTGCAAGACACCCTCTGAAGAATTTTACGAGTGAGTAATTAATTGTACTTAAAAAAGCCAAACACAGACACCAATTACAGGGACAACTGGAACTAAAAACTAAAAACTAAACTAAATTTCTAGTACTTTCATCTATTAGAAAACCTCCATGCAGACAGGCTTGGTTCGTAAGAAACCACCACTTTAGTACTCGTAAAACAGACGTAAAATTCAAAGATCAGGCAATTTTTTTGGAGGCCACAATTTCCTCGGAGAACAAATACACTGCGGAGATAGGAAAAATCAGTTTTTTTCATCCCAAAATCAGTGATTGCATTTGAGCTGGGCACTGCCATTCCTTTAATTTAGCGGATCATGCCAATCTCTTAGCAATCCCTCTGCCCATGCCAACAGAAATCACGTACTGCAACTCACCAGCGGTATTGAGCACTTCGGCAGCGTGAACTGGTTTGTCCTGCTGGCTCTATTCATAGCCTGGGTCATTGTGGCTCTGGTGCTACTCAAAGGTGTCCAGTCTCTGGGCAAGGTGTCCTATTTTACCGCAATATTCCCTTATCTGATGCTGACAATTCTGCTGATCAGAGGGGCCACACTGCCCGGAGCGGCGGAAGGTGTGAAATTCTACCTGACACCCGTGTGGAGCCGTCTGGCCGATTACAAAGTCTGGATGGAGGCGGCCACACAGATCTTCTTCAGCTTGTCCTGCTGCAACGGCGGCCTCATAGCCATGAGTTCGTATAATAAATTTCGCAACAACTGTCAGAGAGATGCTGTGATGGTGGCTTTGATCAACTGCGGCACTTCTGTGTTTGCCGGCTTAGTGATCTTCTGCAACCTGGGCTTCATGTCGCATCAGAAGAATGTGCCGGTTGGCGAGGTGGCTAAGGGCGGCCCGGGTCTGGCCTTTATTGTCTATCCGGAGGCGCTGACCCACATGCCGCTGTCGCCGCTGTGGTCTGTGCTGTTCTTCATCATGATGGCCACGCTCGGCTTCGGCTCTCAGGTTCGTGACGGCGGGGAGCGAGTGAAGATGATGGGAAGAGAGAGTGGAGATAATGGGAAGAGAGTGGAGATGTTGAGAAGAGAGTGGAGATGATAGGAAGAGAGAGCGGAGATGATGGGAGGAGAGAGTGGAGATGATGGGAAGAGAGCGGAGATGATGGGAAGAGAGTGGAGATGATGGGAAGAGAGTGGAGATGATGGGAAGAGAGTGGAGATGATGGGAAGAGAGTGGAGATGATGGGAGGAGAGAGTGGAGATGATGGGAAGAGAGCGGAGATGATGGGAAGAGAGTGGAGATGATGGGAAGAGAGCGGAGATGATGGGAAGAGAGAGTGGAGATGATGGGAAGAGAGTGGAGATGATGGGAAGAGAGTGGAGATGATGGGAAGAGAGTGGAGATGATGGGAAGAGAGTGGAGATGATGGGAAGAGAGTGGAGATGATGGGAAGAGAGTGGAGATGATGGGAAGAGAGTGGAGATGATGAAAGCTGAGATGCGATCAAAGCAACACACGAGGAAAGTGAAGGTATCTATCTGTACTTAGCACATTCTTCTGCAAGCTCGTTTGGCCAACTATCTGAGACAGAAGACGCGAGCTGCAGTGACGGAATTTTCGCGCACTGCTGTGCACTTCTCTCCCCTAGCTATCTTTCGGCGCAAATAACAAAGTTATGGCCTTTTTCTACAGCTAAAATGGCTGTCAGAGAGAGTCAGCTGAGGCCTCAGAGGAGGAACTGAAAAGTGAAAGCAATTTCTACAGCTTCACTCAGTCCAGTCTGAACCAGTTTGCTTTCCTTAAGGGTCTGCAATCGTTTGTTGGGTTATTTAAACTACTTTTGTTAGTAAGCAGTGAGTAAAATTACGCGAAAATTATTTGTATATTTCGATATAGTCGTTTAATTAAAATAGATGTTCGCTTAATAAAGAAAATTTTGAGTAAAACACTCCTGGTATTTAGGCTGTCGGATTCAGTCACGTGACCTCTGTAGTGTACATTGTTATAGGCTTTTAATACCCCAGAAGCTATTGGTTTCAGTCACGTGACTCCTGTAATGTACATTGTTATAGGCTTTTAATACCCCAGAAGCTATTGGTTTCAGTCACGTGACTCCTGTAATGTACATTGTTATAGGCTTTTAATACCCCAGAAGCTATCGGCTTCAGTCACGTGACTCCTGTAGTGTACATCATAGGGTTTTATAGCCGAAGGCTGTCGGATTTAGTCATGTGACTCCTGCGCGCAGTGTACATTAGTATAGGCTTTTATGCCTCAAGAGCTGTTGGTTTCAGTAACGTGACGTGGCTTTATAGCCGGGGTCTTATCAGTCACGTGACCACAGGTATGCGCCAATTTTTTTTGTGGAGCAAGCCCATCACGTGACTTCAAGGCTGTAGGCGACAATGCCGCATAATATAAATAATCAATCCACTCCCTCTACTGCAGTTCTCAATCGCTGAGACAGTGCTCTGCGCTCTGCAAGACGAGCTCAAAGCCAAGGGCCTGATCGGGGCCTCCAAGTCGCATTCTATCCTGCTTCGGCTCGGAGTCTGCGCCTGCCTATTCGCCCTGGGCATCCCCATGACTTTCGGCGGCGGTATGTACCTGCTGAACCTCATCGACAACGCCGTGTCCACCTTCCCGCTGTTGGTGTGCGGGCTCTGCGAAATTGTCGTGCTGATGTACATCTATCCGTACAGACAGTTCGCCGAGGACATCAAGCTGATGGTCGGTGGCAAGCCGAATATCTACTGGCGAGCCAACTGGATGGTTGTCACCCCGCTGGTCATCGTGGTGCTCATCCTGCTCATGATCATATTCTATGAGCCGCTGACCTACGGATCGTATGAGTACACCCAGCCGTTCCAGCTGCTCTGCCTGCTAATTGGAGTCTTCGTCATCGTGTGGATACCTGTCTACGCCCTCTACAAGTACTGCGCCGAGGGCGGCGGAATCCTGCTGAAGGAGTTCCTGAAGCCGGCCGAGGAGTGGGGCCCCGCCCAGCTAGAGGACCGCGGCGAGTTCCTTGACAACCTGGCCAAGACCACCAACTCCCTTGACGGCACTAACAATTTCTTCCAGTCGAAGTTGAGCATCGCAGCTGAGTTGCAGCGAGCCGCCAGCAAGGAGTCGGGCTTGAACCGGATTCGAACTCACACCAACTCGTTCTCCCAGCTGCAGTCCAGCGGGTCCGCCGCTCATCTCACCATCTACGATCAGCACGCGATCGCTGCGGCCGCCAACCCGCAGGCTGCTGCTGCCAAGTGTGACAGGTGCGACACCTCCCCGGGGGCCGCCACGCCGGACACTCAGCAGGTGCCATTCGCTTCATTCAGCCTGGGCCCCCAGCAGGTTAAGGAGGACGTACAGACGGCTGTCTGACTGCAAACTGCCATGAACACCGAATTGAGAACGTGATTGACCTTAAGGTGAAAATTAACCATTTTTAAATGGCCTCATGGTGAGTCAATCAGATGATGGCCTCTTTAAGGGCAACCGGCAAAGCTCTTGTCTACACAGGCGAGGCCCTTGTCTAACACAAATGGGAACTGTTAAGATCTAGTGCCACCTGTTAGACAGGAATGTCACCTGTTAGACAAGAGTGTCACCTGTTAGACAGGAACGTCACCTGTTAGACAGGAGTGTCACCTGTTAGACAGGAGTGTCACCTGTTAGACAAGAGTGTCACCTGTTAGACAGGAGTGCTACCTGTTGGACAGGAGTGTCACCTGTTAGACAGAAATGTCACCTGTTAGACAGGAGTGTCACCTGTTAGACAGGAGTGTCACCTGTTAGACAGGAGTGTCACCTGTTAGACAGGAGTGTCACCTGTTAGACAGGAGTGTTACCTGTCAGACAAGATCGAATGTCACCTGTTAAAAAGGAGTATCGACTCTGCATTGTGTGGTACATGCATACACACGTACATATTTATAAGCATACTTTTGAAAATTTACGACTTCTAAAATCAACAGGCACTTAATTCTGCCTTTGTCGCAGAAAATCATTAGTTAGTCAGTTGCTCTGCTATAGAAATAGAATTTCATTGACAAGCCAACTCTACAACTGCTTGATTTTAGCTTTAGTGGAACTTCTAATTCCGCTCATCCGCACGAGATGGTTACAGCCCTCTTCGTTTTTTTAGGATTTTAAGCAAAGCTCAGCAGCTTACACATAAAAGCTCATTTTTCCCGACCACTAACTACTACTTGCTCTATAGTAGCACCTATCGTATTTCCGCATATAGTTAGTTTTATTTGTATCCATTTTTCGATACCTGTATGCTTGCCATTATGTTAATGGTACACCGCGCTTTAACTACTATAATCGGTATAATTTTTAGTGGTAATGCGTTGCGTTTGAATTTTTGAACATAAAAATATTTGTCGTAAAGAACACTGCGAACTTTGATTTAAATTTGTTTTGTTTTAAATGTATTGCGCAGTTTACGGTACGGCGCTTATTTGCGTGAAAACAAACTTTTATTTACATGTATCTTCCACCCAGTTTATTGAAACATTTTACTGCTTTTTTTCACGTTTCTTCTATTACAGTACAAACAAACGCAATAATTGTCTTTATAAACAATATAATTTTATTGTAGCTTATAGCTTTATCTTTACAGTAAGTTAATATCTTTTAATAAATAAGTACGGAATTTGGGATACTTGAAAACCTAAAAACTAAAATCTCAGAAGAGTTATGGAATTGTTATAATAAAAATATTAATGACATTAAATCATTTACAGAACGGCTAAATTTAATTAAATTAAGTTTAATTAATTTAATGAAGTATATCAATCACTGATATTTTAGTAATTGAGATTTGTTAGAAACGAACGAATTTTGAAGAAAAATATTCAAAGTATCCTTACACAACCAACTTCAAACACCCACTTCAAACAATCACCTACCGCTACGACCACCCCACTCCCAGCTGCAACCACTCCACTCCCAGCTACGACCACTCCACTCCCAGCTACAACCACTCCACTCCCAGCTACAACCACCCACTCCCAGCTACAACCACCCCACTCCCAGCTACGACCACCCCACTCCCAGCTACGACCACCCCACTCCCAGCTGCAACCACTCCACTCCCAGCTACGACCACCCCACTCCCAGCTGCAACCACTCCACTCCCAGCTACAACCACCCCACTCCCAGCTGCAACCACTCCACTCCCAGCTACAACCACCCCACTCCCAGCTACAACCACTCCACTCCCAGCTACGACCACTCCACTCCCAGCTACGACCACCCCACTCCCAGCTGCAACCACTCCACTCCCAGCTACAACCACCCCACTCCCAGCTACAACCACCCACTCCCAGCTACAACCACTCCACTCCCAGCTACGACCACCCCACTCCCAGCTGCAACCACTCCACTCCCAGCTACAACCACCCCACTCCCAGCTACAACCACCCACTCCCAGCTACAACCACTCCACTCCCAGCTACGACCACCCCACTCCCAGCTGCAACCACTCCACTCCCAGCTACGACCACCCCACTCCCAGCTGCAACCACTCCACTCCCAGCTACAACCACTCCACTCCCAGCTACGACCACCCCACTCCCAGCTACGACCACCCCACTCCCAGCTACGACCACCCCACTCCCAGCTGCAACCACTCCACTCCCAGCTACGACCACCCCACTCCCAGCTACAACCACTCCACTCCCAGCTACAACCACCCCACTCCCAGCTACGACCACTCCACTCCCAGCTACGACCACCCCACTCCCAGCTGCAACCACTCCACTCCCAGCTACGACCACCCCACTCCCAGCTGCAACCACTCCACTCCCAGCTACAACCACCCCACTCCCAGCTGCAACCACTCCACTCCCAGCTACAACCACCCCACTCCCAGCTACAACCACCCACTCCCAGCTACAACCACTCCACTCCCAGCTACGACCACCCCACTCCCAGCTGCAACCACTCCACTCCCAGCTACGACCACCCCACTCCCAGCTACAACCACCCCACTCCCAGCTACAACCACCCACTCCCAGCTACAACCACTCCACTCCCAGCTACGACCACCCCACTCCCAGCTGCAACCACTCCACTCCCAGCTACGACCACCCCACTCCCAGCTGCAACCACTCCACTCCCAGCTACAACCACTCCACTCCCAGCTACGACCACCCCACTCCCAGCTGCAACCACTCCACTCCCAGCTACAACCACCCCACTCCCAGCTACGACCACCCCACTCCCAGCTGCAACCACACTCCCACTCCCCACAGTTAAAATTCCAGTGTTCTGGTGCAGCATGAATATTTATTATACTTTTAGGTTACGAGCGTAGCAAATAATAAGCAGACAAACTTGGTATTTCCTTACAATAAACAAAACATAAAGGCGAACCATCACCCGCAAATATTAAAATATTAAAATAGTAAATAAATACATTGTTATTATACATAAACATCATCTTGGAGAGTCTTTAACGGGACGCCGTGAAATGCTCCAATTGAAAGCGCATAAAAACTCACCGTTTTAAATAAGACAAATCAGATAAATTGTTTGCAACAAAAGATTGAGAAATTTATTGCAATTTGGAAGAAAAAATTACATAAAAGTTGCTACTTTTTAATTTACTGTTCTATAAGGCAGTGCTTTGCGGGACAATGGGGACTTGGTATTTGGCTCATGTAGATTGGGGTAGGCTTGCTTTGTGGCCTATGTACTCGTACATTGACTGGGACACGGGCGGGGAGGTAGGCTCGGTTTTGGCCTATGTACATTGGGCGGGAGACGGGGTATAGCTTTATCTTTACAGTAAGTTAATATCTTTTAATAAATAAGTACGGAATTTGGGATACTTGAAAACCTAAAAACTAAAATCTCAGAAGAGTTATGGAATTGTTATAATAAAAATATTAATGACATTAAATCATTTACAGAACGGCTAAATTTAATTAAATTAAGTTTAATTAATTTAATGAAGTATATCAATCACTGATATTTTAGTAATTGAGATTTGTTAGAAACGAACGAATTTTGAAGAAAAATATTCAAAGTATCCTTACACAACCAACTTCAAACACCCACTTCAAACAATCACCTACCGCTACGACCACCCCACTCCCAGCTGCAACCACTCCACTCCCAGCTACGACCACTCCACTCCCAGCTACAACCACTCCACTCCCAGCTACAACCACCCCACTCCCAGCTACAACCACCCCACTCCCAGCTACGACCACCCCACTCCCAGCTACGACCACCCCACTCCCAGCTGCAACCACTCCACTCCCAGCTACGACCACCCCACTCCCAGCTGCAACCACTCCACTCCCAGCTACAACCACCCCACTCCCAGCTGCAACCACTCCACTCCCAGCTACAACCACCCCACTCCCAGCTACAACCACTCCACTCCCAGCTACGACCACTCCACTCCCAGCTACGACCACCCCACTCCCAGCTGCAACCACTCCACTCCCAGCTACAACCACCCCACTCCCAGCTACAACCACCCACTCCCAGCTACAACCACTCCACTCCCAGCTACGACCACCCCACTCCCAGCTGCAACCACTCCACTCCCAGCTACAACCACCCCACTCCCAGCTACAACCACCCACTCCCAGCTACAACCACTCCACTCCCAGCTACGACCACCCCACTCCCAGCTGCAACCACTCCACTCCCAGCTACGACCACCCCACTCCCAGCTGCAACCACTCCACTCCCAGCTACAACCACTCCACTCCCAGCTACGACCACCCCACTCCCAGCTACGACCACCCCACTCCCAGCTACGACCACCCCACTCCCAGCTGCAACCACTCCACTCCCAGCTACGACCACCCCACTCCCAGCTACAACCACTCCACTCCCAGCTACAACCACCCCACTCCCAGCTACGACCACTCCACTCCCAGCTACGACCACCCACTCCCAGCTGCAACCACTCCACTCCCAGCTACGACCACCCCACTCCCAGCTGCAACCACTCCACTCCCAGCTACAACCACCCCACTCCCAGCTGCAACCACTCCACTCCCAGCTACAACCACCCCACTCCCAGCTACAACCACCCACTCCCAGCTACAACCACTCCACTCCCAGCTACGACCACCCCACTCCCAGCTGCAACCACTCCACTCCCAGCTACGACCACCCCACTCCCAGCTACAACCACCCCACTCCCAGCTACAACCACCCACTCCCAGCTACAACCACTCCACTCCCAGCTACGACCACCCCACTCCCAGCTGCAACCACTCCACTCCCAGCTACGACCACCCCACTCCCAGCTGCAACCACTCCACTCCCAGCTACAACCACTCCACTCCCAGCTACGACCACCCCACTCCCAGCTGCAACCACTCCACTCCCAGCTACAACCACCCCACTCCCAGCTACGACCACCCCACTCCCAGCTGCAACCACACTCCCACTCCCCACAGTTAAAATTCCAGTGTTCTGGTGCAGCATGAATATTTATTATACTTTTAGGTTACGAGCGTAGCAAATAATAAGCAGACAAACTTGGTATTTCCTTACAATAAACAAAACATAAAGGCGAACCATCACCCGCAAATATTAAAATATTAAAATAGTAAATAAATACATTGTTATTATACATAAACATCATCTTGGAGAGTCTTTAACGGGACGCCGTGAAATGCTCCAATTGAAAGCGCATAAAAACTCACCGTTTTAAATAAGACAAATCAGATAAATTGTTTGCAACAAAAGATTGAGAAATTTATTGCAATTTGGAAGAAAAAATTACATAAAAGTTGCTACTTTTTAATTTACTGTTCTATAAGGCAGTGCTTTGCGGGACAATGGGACTTGGTATTTGGCTCATGTAGATTGGGGTAGGCTTGCTTTGTGGCCTATGTACTCGTACATTGACTGGGACACGGGCGGGGAGGTAGGCTCGGTTTTGGCCTATGTACATTGGGCGGGAGACGGGGTATAGCTTTATCTTTACAGTAAGTTAATATCTTTTAATAAATAAGTACGGAATTTGGGATACTTGAAAACCTAAAAACTAAAATCTCAGAAGAGTTATGGAATTGTTATAATAAAAATATTAATGACATTAAATCATTTACAGAACGGCTAAATTTAATTAAATTAAGTTTAATTAATTTAATGAAGTATATCAATCACTGATATTTTAGTAATTGAGATTTGTTAGAAACGAACGAATTTTGAAGAAAAATATTCAAAGTATCCTTACACAACCAACTTCAAACACCCACTTCAAACAATCACCTACCGCTACGACCACCCCACTCCCAGCTGCAACCACTCCACTCCCAGCTACAACCACTCCACTCCCAGCTACGACCACCCCACTCCCAGCTGCAACCACTCCACTCCCAGCTACAACCACCCCACTCCCAGCTACAACCACCCCACTCCCAGCTGCAACCACTCCACTCCCAGCTACAACCACCCCACTCCCAGCTACAACCACCCCACTCCCAGCTACGACCACCCCACTCCCAGCTACGACCACCCCACTCCCAGCTGCAACCACTCCACTCCCAGCTACGACCACCCCACTCCCAGCTACAACCCCCCCACTCCCAGCTACAACCACCCCACTCCCAGCTACGACCACTCCACTCCCAGCTACGACCACCCCACTCCCAGCTGCAACCACTCCACTCCCAGCTACGACCACCCCACTCCCAGCTGCAACCACTCCACTCCCAGCTACAACCACCCCACTCCCAGCTGCAACCACTCCACTCCCAGCTACAACCACCCCACTCCCAGCTACAACCACCCACTCCCAGCTACAACCACTCCACTCCCAGCTACGACCACCCCACTCCCAGCTGCAACCACTCCACTCCCAGCTACGACCACCCCACTCCCAGCTGCAACCACTCCACTCCCAGCTACAACCACTCCACTCCCAGCTACGACCACCCCACTCCCAGCTGCAACCACTCCACTCCCAGCTACAACCACCCCACTCCCAGCTACGACCACCCCACTCCCAGCTGCAACCACACTCCCACTCCCCACAGTTAAAATTCCAGTGTTCTGGTGCAGCATGAATATTTATTATACTTTTAGGTTACGAGCGTAGCAAATAATAAGCAGACAAACTTGGTATTTCCTTACAATAAACAAAACATAAAGGCGAACCATCACCCGCAAATATTAAAATATTAAAATAGTAAATAAATACATTGTTATTATACATAAACATCATCTTGGAGAGTCTTTAACGGGACGCCGTGAAATGCTCCAATTGAAAGCGCATAAAAACTCACCGTTTTAAATAAGACAAATCAGATAAATTGTTTGCAACAAAAGATTGAGAAATTTATTGCAATTTGGAAGAAAAAATTACATAAAAGTTGCTACTTTTTAATTTACTGTTCTATAAGGCAGTGCTTTGCGGGACAATGGGGACTTGGTATTTGGCTCATGTAGATTGGGGTAGGCTTGCTTTGTGGCCTATGTACTCGTACATTGACTGGGACACGGGCGGGGAGGTAGGCTCGGTTTTGGCCTATGTACATTGGGCGGGAGACGGGGTAGGCTTGGTTTTTGGACTGTGTACATTGGGCGAGAGACGGGGTTGGCTTGGTTTTTGGACTGTGTACATTGGGCGAGAGACGGGGTTGGCTTGGTTTTTGGACTGTGTACATTGGGGGAAGACGGGATAGGCTTGGTTTTTGGCCTATGTACATTGGGTGGAAGACGGGGTAGGCTTGGTTTTTGGCCTATGTACATTGGGCGAAAGGGGTAGGCTTGGTTTTTGGCCTATGTATATTGGGCGGGAGACGGGGTAGGCTTGGTTTTTGGCCTATGTACATTGGGGGAAGACGGGGTAGGCTTGGTTTTTGGACTATGTACATTGGGGGAAGACGGGGTAGGCTTGGTTTTTGGCCTATGTACATTGGGGGAAGACGGGGTAGGCTTGGTTTTTGGCCTATGTACATTGGGCGAAAGGGGTAGGCTTGGTTTTTGGCCTATGTATATTGGGCGGGAGACGGGGTAGGCTTGGTTTTTGGCCTATGTACATTGGGCGAGAGACGGGGTTGGCTTGGTTTTTGGACTGTGTACATTGGGCGAGAGACGGGTTGGCTTGGTTTTTGGACTGTGTACATTGGGGGAAGACGGGATAGGCTTGGTTTTTGGCCTATGTACATTGGGTGGAAGACGGGTAGGCTTGGTTTTTGGCCTATGTACATTGGGCGGGAGACGGGTAGGCTTGGTTTTTGGCCTATGTATATTGGGCGGGAGACGGGGTAGGCTTGGTTTTTGGCCTATGTACATTGGGGGAGACGGGGTAGGCTTGGTTTTTGGCCTATGTATATTGGGCGGGAGACGGGGTAGGCTTGGTTTTTGGCCTATGTACATTGGGGGAAGACGGGGTAGGCTTGGTTTTTGGACTATGTACATTGGGGGAAGACGGGGTAGGCTTGGTTTTTGGCCTATGTACATTGGGGGAAGACGGGGTAGGCTTGGTTTTTGGCCTATGTACATTGGGGGAAGACGGGGTAGGCTTGGTTTTTG